>VYXC01009308.1:723000-742006 GCA_013397175.1 Platysteira castanea
TCCTTCTCTTTTCCTTTTTCCTTTCCCTTCTCCTTCTCCTTCTCCTTCTCCTTCTCCTTCTCCTTCTCCTTCTCCTTCTCCTTCTCCTTCTCCTTCTCCTTCTCCTTCTCCTTCTCCTTCTCCTTCTCCTTCCTTGATCCACACGGCAGGATCACACAATTCCTGCCAGCTCCAGGGAGGTGTCCTTGGAAAATAACAGGAGAGAGGAGCGTGACAATCCACTGCTCAAACATTTCTCTTGCTGAGCAAGGGAGGAAGAGCATTTGGTGGGGTTTGTTAGAAGATTCAACCCTGGCTGGAGAGCACACGACGGAATTCGCAGCCAGATCCGGTTCTTCAGTGCTCAGAAAAGGAGGGGATTTCTACAAATCACAAATAGGATGGAAAATACAGATAAGGACACAGCCAAAACTCAAAGTCACCGTTTGGATTTGCCTCCCCTTTTGATTTTCAGAGCTGTGAATATGTAGGATGGCAGCGTCTGCCACATAATGCTCAACATTAAAACCCTGCAGAATAAAACCTGCATTTTGAATGAACCTGCATTTCCAAATGTAACACAAGAAACGCTGAACCCTCCTGGAGAGAATTTACTTTTTCCTCTCAAAGGTTTGATGACTTCTACTGCTTCACGTGTGATTTTGCTGTGCTTTTTCACCCAGCTGATGCAGCAGGATATCTAAAGTGTTTAATATTACAAGCCAGTGCAAACTGTTGAATCTCTGTTTTCCACTGGGATGAGGATGGCAGAAAGGTTCTATTTCCCAAATTTTGGCATTCAAGCCCAAGTGCTTCTTGGCAGACCAACCAGGGGGACCTGCAGTGTTCTGACTGCTTTAAATGTCAGCTTTGTTGTCGTCAAATGGTCACAAAATGAGGACAAATCCCAGCTGTCACCTAAGGCACTTCAGGGCCGCTTTCACAAGCGGCAGAAGTTTATTTATCCTCTTCCTCTGCCACCCTGACTTGGGTTTAAGGTAAATTAAAGCCAGTTTTAGAGCATCAGCCCCACGGCACAGCAGACAAACCCTTCTTGCCACGGCAGAGAAGAGGCAGGAGGCTGTGAGAGCAGAACTTCTGGCAGCCAGAAAGGCTGCAGGAGACAATCCATCCAGGCTGAAGGAATTCAGGAAGCTTTGTCTGCTACCCCCTCGGCAGCCGGCCTGCTGTCAGAATTCTCTCACCAGCCAGAACACCTGGTTCCATCCACAGGAAAACAACGGCGGAGTCAGTCGGGATAAATCCCCTCGTGCCTGAGCTGGGAAGGTTGGAGATGTTCTCCAAGAAGGAATCACCATCCGACAGCTCTCGTGTCTTCCCTGGCTACAGTCAGGACCAGCAGCTCATTGGGAAGGGCTTAAATGATTTAATTTTGCTCCTCTGAAAACAAATCTCGCCTGAATCCTTCAAGGAATGATCCTGTGACAGCCACAAAGTCTCTGCCCCACAGTTACTGCCCAAATTGAACCCCAAAAGTACCCAGGGGATACAGTGATGCATCTCCATGGAAAAGTCAGGGGTTTTGGTCTTGGGAAGGAGCAGAGCTCAACACTGATCCACCACAAGCATATACATAAATAACATGATGCTAACTGAAGTAAAAACATAATCTGTTGGATTAAAGTCATAAAAATTATTCTGGATAGCAAACAGAACGTGTCTGACACATGAACGCTGATATTTTAACAGCTGTGCCTTCATCTAACATTGCAGACCATCTGTTAAATCTATAGCCCAGCAAAACCACACACACACGTTGTCTGCAGTTGGATGGGAGAGAGGATTTACTTTTGGGCCTCAAAATTAAGGATATTTCACAGAGCAATCATTAAAATGTATTGTTCAGAATAATTCTAATAAAGATATTATATTATTTTTCCCTCACATTTGCTTTCCAGGCAGGCTGCGCTGTCAGTCCAGGACACTGAGCTGTGTTTTGGTGGAAGTAATTCAAAAATCAGCAGGTTGTGTTCCACGGGAGTAAATAATGCAGGATGGTTTTCCTGGTCTGTTCTCTGCAAACTCCTGCTGTGCCCTAAGTTATGGAATCACAGAATCATGGAATGGTTTGGGTTGGAAGGGACCTTAAAGCTCATCCAGTTCCAACCTGGACACCTTCCACTATCCCAGGCTGCTCCAAGCCCCGTCCAGCCTGGCCTTGGACACTGCCAGGGATCCAGGGGCAGCCACAAATTCCCTGGGAATTCCATCCCAGCCCCTCACCACCCTCAGAGGGATGGAATTCCTTCCTCATCTCTCTGCATTTACTGGAGTAGGATCCACCCAACCCAAGCTGCACCACCTCCAAATCTCAGCTCAGCAGCACCTCCCGTTTAATTCCATATTTACTCCACCACAGCTGTTACTGTTTGTCTTCTCTCTCATTCCCCAAGAACAGGCATTTTACAATTTATTACTCCATTTATTTTGTTTGCAAGGATTCTCAGGGTCTGGAGATTATTTTAGCTAATTTCCAACACCAGAAGAGTAAAGCTGCAGCACTTAACACTCTTCATATGCATGAATTGGGAAGATGTGGCCAGATTATGACATAATCCATCTTTTCCTCAGGAAAACCTGTAAATTTACCTGAAAGTCTGGGTGAGAAACCAAGAGTGTTTCCCTCAGTGTTCCCTGGGGTTCCACAATAAATCATCCAGTGAGCTGTGAGCAAGTCAACAAAGCCACTACAAAAATACAAGGTGAGCTTTAGCTGAATGTCAGGAACAACTTCCCATATTTCGGAATTCGCCATGGAATTCTTGCAATGTGCCACCTGCACAGCTGGACACAGACAATGAGGAAATGAGGTGGGTTTGGGGGGAAACTTCAGTCTTTGGAAGGAGATTTTCCTTTCTTTCATCTACAGCGAGTCTCTGTAGGCTCTGAACAAACACTGACTGAATTTATTGGGATTTTTTTTTAAAATTTTTCAAAGAAATTGTCCATCCCAATATAAATGTCCTTTACCCAATTAAGGAATTACAAGAAGGCAACCAAACAGGCTTCTCTATTCATTAGACAATAATACAGAAGAGAAAAGTTAAGACTGACAATACCTCAATTTACTCCAACAGATTAAATGAAAATTAATTTATGCTTTTAAACAGGGGAATTAAGATAATTAGCGGGCGACTTCAATTTTTAACCGTTTTTAAACCATTAACCATTTCTAAAAAAACATGTGTGAACGCAGCAGCTGTAAATTAAAATTTAAGACTCATCAGGCCATACTCTCCCTTCCATTCAGTGCCAAGTTAATGAGGTCACAGCTGAACGCTACAGGGGGAAAGAATTAAAAATAATTGCAATTGTATCCCACTTTTCCACTGGCCAGACAGCTGTTATCCACCTCTGAACGACCCATCCTGAAATCCTCACCCAAACCATCAAACTGAGGATAAACCCGAGCCCCTGACTTGATTTTTCCAGTTAATAATTCACCAGATAAATATTTGACAGGAATTCCCGCAGCGCCTCCACTTATTTGTTTCTGCGGCACCCTAAAAGGCTTCTTGCTGCTCTCAAAATAGATTAAAGAATATTTTGCCCTCAAAAATCCGGGAGTTTCTCCCTGTTTGAGGTCAGGAGTTTGTTCCCAGCTCTCTTCTGTCCCACAGAGTTTTTGGGGGAAATTGCTCGCACATGTCTGGAACACTCACAAGGAGGACAAGGCCAAACAATAATGGGATTAATAAGAGAGAGGGGACACGGGTGAGGAAAACAGGGGAAGGCAAAAAGATTGTGCAACTACTCCACGAGGCCCCTGCCCAGGATGGTAATTCCAAATTCTTTCCCAGTTAAACGGAATGAAGAGAAGCAAATATCTGCGGACGCTGTGGAAGAACCCCTTCAAAACCTCCTTGAAGAGTAAATGACGCTCCTATAAATGCCGGGGTGTGGATGGAATATCCTGCAGGGGAGCGTGGAATGGACACGGAATGGAATCAGTGGGATCAGGCTGCGAAAGGAGGAAAGGCTGCAGTGAATTCCTTGAGGGGGCTCCGAGAAGCAAGAGGGGGTGAGAGTGTTTTCCCACTGAGTAATGCTGCAAAAATCCCCTTTATGTGTCCATGAGAGTGTCCAAAAGGCTGGGAAATGCCGCCGAGGGAAGAGCGGGAGCGGGGCTGTGGGGCAGGGAAGGCAAAAAGAGCGGGAAGCAGCGGGCGGGGGCCGGCAGAGTGGGAAGGAGGGGCCGCGCCATTTGCTAACGAGCTCGGCTCTTCCCTCACTCCCGGCTCCCGCTGCTTCCCAGCTCAGGGATGAGCACTGACAGCCACAGATCAAAAAATTGTCCTTTAATCCATCCCACCGGCTCCTTTCTGATGGATACAGCGGGATCAGGACATCCGCAGGCCACAGATCCCTCCCAGCCCCGGCTCCGACTCCCCCGAGTCCCCTCCGTGACCCTGGGATCTCGAGGCAGCCACTACAAAGTGGGAGGGGGAAGCAAAGGCTAAATTTTAAAAGCCTGGAAGTTTGCAATTCCCAGACAAAAGCAGCCGCCTCCCGTGGTGCCAGGGAAAAAAGCGGCTGATGGATCTGCAGAATTACGCTGCCTTTTTTTGTGACACCACTTAATGAAGGTTATTGTGAGCAACAGGAGTGATTTGCCAAAGAAGGGGAAAGAAAATGTCTGAGGGCTCAGCAGGGTCCGTGTTTCAGCCACGAGAACTGGAGGACAGATTCCCAAATAACTCCTTTTAAATGGTATTTCTCGGACGTGAGGTAAAGACCTTTTCTGGGAGAACTGGATAATCTGTCATTCGAAAAGCCACGGAGGAAAACCTGGAGGCTGAGTAACTTCCCTGTCCTCTAACAAATTCCTATCAAACTTTATAATTTAACACATTTGTGAAACATGCAGATAAAACGTCGCCGTCCCGCTATATTTTTGTTTCCTTGCCCTTTTTGGTTTTCTTTTTCTTTTATTATTGACAACAAGCAGCAAACCTGAAATCCAAGGTCAAACTTTATCACTTTATTATCCTCTGCAGTTACATTTCCGTGTTGCACCTGCACCAGGAGGGTTAAAAGACACGGTAAGGATGGGAAAGGAATTCTCAGGCGCAGGGATTCAGGCTCTGCAGACTCTCAAGGACACATCATTCACCCACTCCCCCACGAAGACAGGATGCAGGATAATTGACAATATGATTGAGTCCTTATGAAGGGGAAAATATGTAATACATGTGCGTTTTCAGGGAGAAATGTTAAAAACATGAGCGATGCTTTCAGAGCTCTGAGCGGGGAGAAGGAAACGAGTGGCTGCCCAGAGCTGTCTCCCTGAATTTATAAAGAAAGATGTTTCTCCTTGCTCAGCGCCACGGACATGACAACGCTTGTCCCATAAATCAAGAAACAGGGAATATGAACAAGTTTACAAATTGAAAGCAACTTTCGGAAGATAAATTTCGGGTTTCCACGCCACACAAAGATGAACTACAAGGAGCCTTCCTCCCTTGTTCAAATTCAAATTAAGCAGCCCTTTGTGCTTCTCTTTTCAAATTTCCTTCCCTGTTTCCATGGGAACGCCCCGGCTGACAAGCCTTGGATGGAGCAAGAGGCCAAGCTTAGCGAGGGGTGTGAAAAGGGGAGGGAGTCAAAGGGCAGAATTTGGCTCGGGAGGACCAGGATGCCAACCTTTGTCCCCCCACAAAGCGGGGGTAACCATAGGAACAACTCCGCGGGACACGGGAGGAGCCGGGGGGATCCCAGCCAAAATCGAGAGATGGGAGGAAAATGGGAAAGGTGTCACTAAAAACACAATGCCAGGACCTCCAGTGGGTCCTGAAAGTCTTAAAAATGAGAAAAAATGAAATAAACCTTGAAGGACTGAGCATCCAACTTCGTGCTGGTTCTGCATCTGCTTAATTCCATCCAATTTATTTATATGAGATCACAGAGAAACTGGGGAGAAGCGATTCCCTAATTCAACAGGAGAATTTAATGTTCTCCTGAAAAAATCCCCTCGACTGAAGGGCTCTGGAGGTGTTTTAGCAAGGTTTTATGGAGAAATGGAAACAGCAGAGGGTCAGGAGGATGGAGCTGCAGCTCCCAACACCCACGGCCAGCTCAGCTGGATATGGAAGGGTCTGGCTGTCACTGTCACCACAGGAGTGATGTGACACAGCAGAGGCATGCAGAGCCTCCCAGCACTGCATCACATCCATCTACTCCATAAAAACAGAAGTAGCTACTCCATAAAAACATAAATACGGCACGTTTTGATGATTGCAGCTTGTAAAACAGACAGCAGGAGGACGAGCCCTATAAAATCACTAATGATACAGAAAGGAAAACTTGCTCGCTGTGTCTTCAGAACAAAAAGCAGGGGATGGAAAACCAGCAGGTGGTTCATTGAAGATTAAAAAAAATCCAAAACAAACGGAAGAAACGACAGCAAATTCTTCACACCACGCTTACATAACTGGCAGGGATTCGTGTGGATGTTCTTTTGAACGTGAGGAGTTCAGGGAGAAAATGGATCAATTTGAAGACTATCACAAATATATCCCTGTACTGAGCATGGTGCTGGTGCTCCCAGCATAAGGAGGACATGGAATTGTTGGAGCAAAGCCGGAGGAGGCCACGGAGATGCTCCAAGGGCTGGAGCCCCTCTGCTCGGGAGCCAGGCTGGGAGAGCTGGGGGTGTTCACCTGGAGAAGAGAAGGATCCAAGGAGAGCTCAGAGCCCCTTCCAGAGCCTAAAGGGGCTCCAGGAGAGCTGGAGAGGGACCTGGGACAAGGGATGGAGGGACAGGACACAGGGAATGGCTTCCCACTGCCAGAGGGCAGGGATAAATGGGATATTGGGAAGGAATTCCTGGCTGTGAGGGTGGGGAGCGGCTGGGCTGGAATTCCCAGAGAAGCTGTGGCTGCCCCTGGATCCCTGGAAGTGTCCAAGGCCAGGCTGGACGAGGCTTGGAACAACCTGGGATAGTGGAAGGTGTCTCAAATCCACAAAAGCCACCTGAACTTCCTCTAAACTCACCAATGCCTCCCAAAACAAAGAAGGAAACTGCTGCCATGCCAGCAAGACAAATATTTCTGACAACTGCTGCTTGCTGCCAAAGTTATTCCAGATTTATTCCTCGTCTTCTCACTCTGGGGTGGTTTTTTCTCCGGATCCATCTACCCTATAACTGGAACCACCACCCCACACCAGGGAAAAGCCAATTTCCAAGCACCAGCAAAACCAAAAAGCACATCCCAGCCAAGCCACCCTGCTTTTAAGCAGCCAAGCATTATTTACCTCGCTGCCTGTTTTTCTCACAGAACCCCTACAAAGACAGGCAGGAATATCTGTGACCTCGTGGTGGGCGAGGGAGCAGTAAAAGGCAAAGCAAATATTCCCAAAATGCTCCAGCAGCACAACGTTCCCCGGCAGCTAAATTCACATTTGCAGAGGCTGCTGCATTTCAAACCACCGACCATGCAGTACTTGGTATTCAGCTACTCCAAATAAATCCGTGTGTGTTCCACCTTTCCCAGTAATTCCTCCTTAAGGCTCCACCAGCTGCCGCAGAGTGAGGCACACTGCGGAGCCATCTGCCTCCCTGACCCCGAAAACATCCCCCTGTGAATACATCTTGATTAAGACGTGCAGCATTTGCTTTCAACCGAATCTTTACATAAAAGTGATTTTTTTTTTTCCCCACTATGTTTGCACTAAGCCATTAAGGCTAAACTTCACCTTCCTATTTCCACTCGAATCGCTGTTCAGAATTATTCTTTGATTCAAGCAAATATGACCGTGGTGGCAGAGCTCATCTCCAGTGTGCAAGGGCTGGTTTATCAATTTAACAAAACCCCCTGAACCTTTATTCTCTTCATTTTCCCTCTCGCTGCCACCGTCAGCATTTTAAAAACACTCACGTGGCACCTTGGTCTCATTAACAAACATCAAAGACTAAAAATCAATATTTCTTAAATGATTCTCTGGGGAAGATGTGTTGGGCAGAGAAAAAATTCAGGGTTTCTCACACCTGTGATTTGTGTTAATATTTGGGCACTGGCGATCTCCAGGTAGGAGTTTGAACCCTCGTGTGCTCTGTATTCATTTCAGAAGGAAAATCTCTTTTTAGTGCTGGTTCTTTGAGTAAAGCTCAGCCCTGGGGTGCCTTTTTCTGGTTTCTTGGAGTGCAGGGATAGGAGGAACAACTCAGAGACTGCTCCACGTGATTTGGAACAATTAAGGAAGGATCCATCCCACCTGGAAAAGCTGGACACGGGCAGGGACACCTCCCACTATCCCAGGCTGCTCCAAGCCCCGGCCAGCCTGGCCTTGGACACTTCCAGGGATCCAGGGGCAACCTCAAATTCTCTGGGAATTCCACCCCAGGGCCTCCCCACCCTCACAGGGAGGAATTCCTTCCCAAGATCCCACCCAACTCTGCCCTCTGGCAGTGGGAAGCCGTTCCCTGTGTCCTGTCAACTTTGAGAATCACCACGTGCCCCAAACACAAATCACTGCACACAGCGGCAGCCGAAAATTCCATCTTTCCTGCACCTATTCCTGGATTTTACTTTGTCTGGATTAACTGCTCCCCAAGATCCCCAGCCAAAGACAAGGCTCCTTCCCTTTCTCCCTCAGGCCTCCACCAGCCTCAGAGCAGGTCCATAAAACACAGAGCTCTGTGCTTTATCTGAGCACAAATTATCACCTCCCGTGGCCGCTCTTCCTGCCCAAACCACCAAAATCATTCCCTGGTCATGGAATTTGCAATATTCCCTCAGATTATCTCGGAGTACACTGGATTTTCCTGTGAAAAAGATCCAGTGGATGGCTCCAGCACGAGCCCAGCCAAGGCTGTGCTCAAGGAACTGCTCCCTCAGAAACCTCACCTTACAAAATTGTCAGATCACGCTCATTTCTGTATGAAACCTGCTCGGGGTTGTAACAGCCCTGGTTCTTCCCAGATTGTTCTTTCCCACCAAGGATTTCACCTTTGCATAACACCGGTGCCCTTTGCAGATCAAGCCTGAACCAGAGGCTGCTGCATTTCAAACAGACAAGCCCCAGGTATTCCTAGAGCAGGAATTCCCGAGGACCTTGGGAGGAATTCCTTGGCTCTGCCCACTGGCCGTAGAATCATCTCTGCGAGCCCGGCTTTGCTTTGACAATAAAACAAATGTAAAGGCTTTACCTGGCTGTTTCTAAGGTAAAAATTCCAGCTGGGGACAAGAGAATATAAAATTAATGAAAGAGAAGGCTTTAATCAGCTGGAGCACCGCTCGCATCCCTGTGATCCTGCCCGGCTCCATTGTTCTGCAGGGATCATAATCGCACGCGCTAACGAGAAAATTAATCCTTGCTGCAAATTAGTGCCTGAGATCAGGCTGCTTACACAACAGCAGCTGATTAAAACCCACTTTTCCATTAGCTTTATGTGCCTGCGCTTCCAGGAGGCTGAGAGGCAGAGCTGAGAAACCCAGAAAGCCAAGAAGTGAGAAATTTTGGGATATAGTGCCCAGGGAAGGCACAAGAAGCAAAGGAATAAAGGTGGAATTAAGGGGGTAAGGAGTTAAGGATTTTCCACTCCACATTCTCCCCATCCTTGGTGATTATTAGGAAAGAAACACCACTAAATGAGCCACTTAATACCTGACCTACCTCTGCTGGAAAAATTCCTCTGATCCCAGATGTTGAGACTGGGCTGGGAATAAATCCAGCTACGCCTTCTGTTGGTGCCATTTTAAGCATACTCTGGTTTTTTCCACTTCAAAAAAAGGTGAAAAAAATGCACCAAGAGTCCAAAGGTGACAAAAATAGGGCTGGCAAGGGCACTCAGACCTTGCAGCGAGTCAGGTCCGTGGGATTGTCCTCTGGGAGCACCAAAACAGGCAAGAAACCACGGAATTTGAAATAGGGTGTGGAAAATCAGATGTCCTCACACCTGTGGCTGGATATTCTGTGGCGAATTAACTGGCTCTGCTTCTAAATACTCCAAAAATCCGTAGTTGGGGGGTTTGTTTAGATCAATGCCCTGGTTCCTGGTGACCCCTGGGGTGCTGATGGAGCAGGAGCACACGAGGGGACATCGCTCCTCTGCCCTTCCAGCCTCTTCCCTCACGCTGCAAACCCCAAAACCATTGCAGGACAACACAATTTCTCCATTGCCCCCTTTTCCATCTCCTGGCCACCCCAGCTGCATCCCTGAGTCCCTGCTGCTGCTCCTTTTGGACAGGGAAAATGGGAATGGAGTGCAAAGGAGGAGCGCCTTATCTCCCTGGCCATATGGTGACTGCACCATCTCCTCTTTAGGGTCTTTGACCTCCAGGATAATCCCAAAAGACACCTCAGAGGGACCCGTTCAGCCCTCAGCCATGCCTGGCTCCTGTCCTTTAAAGCCTCTTTGATCGCCACCGTCATTTGTGGGGTGCCATAAAAAGTCGGGGTGAGGAAAAAGGAAGTGCTGGCAGCTTATTTAATTCCAAAAGCTTGGCAGTCATCAAAATAAACTGCTTCTCTGCAGCAGTGACAAAAGCTGTCACTGAGTGGCCACAGGCTCCTAATAGGCCCCAAACCTCCACGTTTTCTGATCAAAATGTTTGCCTACAAAACCTGAATTAAGGCAGATAAACCCCACCGCTTCCTGCAGATGCTTCCAGGCTGGAGGAATATTAAGTGGAAAAGGGACAGAAAATAATTCTGTGGAGCAATAATAATCCAAAGAGATGGGTAAACAAGGTCAGGGCCCATGGGGGGCCAGAGAAGGGTAATTTGACTTCTCCATCAGGCCAGGATTGATGGATTTCTGTAACACATGGAGCCGTGGGAGCAGCACCATCCCAATGCCGCAGCATTCCCGGGAATGTTTGGGAGGGAAGTTTTAGCAGCACTGCTGAAACCAGCGATTCCTGATGGATGTGGCCAAGCCCCAGCCTGTCAGCAGGTCACAGAAAACCTCACAGCACGCTGGATGTGACAGCTCCACAGGGAAGGAGTGACCCCTGCGAGTCAGGAAGGGAGAAGCCCTGGACAGCTCCCGGCTCTGCTCCGGCCTGGACAGCTCATCCCGGCCACAGCAGCTGGGAAATTCCTGCCCTGGCCACCGGCAGCTCACGGCTCCCTGCTCTGTCATCACTGGGGTGTCAGCACCCCTTTACTGCTGCTTTTAGAACAGCAGAGGCAACATTTTTTTGCAGCAGAGGCAAAATAATTCTCATTTCAGTCTCTGCCAGAGCCAGGTTGGATTGGTGGTTGTCCTCTGCCAAAAGCACCAAGATCCTTTAGGGATATTTGGGAATAAAATAAGCCTCCAGGCCCCTGGGTGCAGCAGCCCTCCCTCCAATCTTCCCGGATTAAAGCAGCCTCGTGGATGCAGCACAAAGCTTCAGGAATTATCTCTCCCAGGAGTAAATCAAGGACTGGGAGCTGATTCCAGCAGGGACCCCGATGGAATATTCTATTTGCCTTTGTTTAGTCAAGGCTGGAAGAAGGGAGATTTGGACGGGATGCTGGGGAAAAATCCTTCCCTGTGAAGGTGGTGAGGCCCTGGAAAAGAATTCCCAGAGAAGCTGTGGCTGCCCCTGGATCCCTGGATGTGTCCAAGGCCAGGCTGGACGGGGCTTGGAGCAGCCTGGGATAGTGGGAGGTGTCCAGGTTGGAACAGGATGAGTTTTAAGGTTCCTTCCCACCCAAACCATTCTGGGATTCACGGATTTTCCTGATCCTCTAACCTGATGATGTGACTTTATTACAGTTACGAAGGAATTACACCAGCCCAAAGTCTCCAAAAGGCAACTTAACTGATTTTTTCAAGCTTTCAAGAAATAACAATAAGTAAGTTTTTAAGCAACCAGCAATATGGGAAGAGAAGTAAACTGAATTTATTGATGGCAAGACAACAGCTACAGTAATTCTCATTTTTGCTTCACCTCCACTCCTTGTATTGTGCCCTTTCAGTACAAAAAAACCCCTGACTTTTTCTTGTTTTTTCAATCAGGAACTGCTGTGAAAAAGTGGAAAACCATGAGAATGACAAGGCCTTCCCTGCAGTACACAAAATGAATCACCCCGATTCTGCTGCTGCGTTATTTCACGTTCCCAGCAACCAGGGAGGGGGCTTGGAGACCAGAGATGTTCCCACAAAATGCCACAATGCAACATTCCACAGGCTTCAATCAGCCCGGCATGTGAGTCATTAAATAATGCCTAAAAAGCCAAATAATAAAAACTTCCCTCTTCCTAAGTGTACATTAAAGTGCAATTTAAGTTAACACAAGGAATACATCGATGAAAAGCTGTGGATTTTCAGTTTTTTTTTCTTTTGCTGCTCAAAACCCTGCAGTGGGAGAATTTTAAACCTTGTCCCGCCTTTTCTCAGACGGGGCCCATAATCCATCCCCAGACTGAAGCTGCCACCTGAAATGCTGATTTTATTGGCAGGAGGGAGTGCTAAACACACCCACGCCACCAACGCAGCCCATGCTGAGCCTCGGAGTGGCTTTGATGGGAACGGCAGCGTTTCACGCCAGGTAATTCCTGCTTTGAACTCGTGTTTTGCACCTCTGAGGGCAGAGGAGCAGCTCCTCCTCAGCTCCCCTCGCCGAGGCAGAAAGCTGTTCCATGAANTGCTCAAAACCCTGCAGTGGGAGAATTTTAAACCTTGTCCCGCCTTTTCTCAGACGGGGCCCATAATCCATCCCCAGACTGAAGCTGCCACCTGAAATGCTGATTTTATTGGCAGGAGGGAGTGCTAAACACACCCACGCCACCAACGCAGCCCATGCTGAGCCTCGGAGTGGCTTTGATGGGAACGGCAGCGTTTCACGCCAGGTAATTCCTGCTTTGAACTCGTGTTTTGCACCTCTGAGGGCAGAGGAGCAGCTCCTCCTCAGCTCCCCTCGCCGAGGCAGAAAGCTGTTCCATGAAAATGGGGATAATTGTGCCAGTTGTTCTGGTCCACGGAATTATTGCTCCGCTTCCCGCGGCAGAAAATGGGTTTTAAGTAAACCCAGAAATGGGTTTGAAGTAGAAGTTGTGGTTTTGGCAGTTGTCTGAAAGCAGGGGTTTGATGTGAAATGAAAAGGCTGAAAAATGAGCATAGTCCTGGCCATTATCAGTGAAAAGTGGGGTTTTAATCATAAATGCTGTCCATGCCCCGGGTGATGTGCCACGGACAAGGACAAGGCTAGGAAAAAACCAGGGGCAGGGGAAGGGAATTCAAATTATCCCAGGAATGAAGCAGCAAAAACGCGGGAAGGAAGGCCAGGGCTTGGAGAAGGACACTGCAGGGAGAGAGCTGGAACACTTCCACTTGGAGAGGAAAAGCCCTGGGGGATAAAAGCGAGGCTTTCAAGATCTCCTGGGGGTTTAACTGCAGCACAACCCAAAAAGGGGTTGAGGGAAACCAGCAGGAAACTGGTGTAAAATAAGTTAGGGAATAAATAAATAAAGAAATAAAGTTGTTAAATCCCAGGATGGTTTGGGTGGGAAGGGACCCTAAAGCTCATCCCATTCCAACCCTGACACCTCCCACTATCCCAGGTTGCTCCAGCCTGGCTTTGGACACTCCCAGGGATGCAGGGGCAGCCACAGCTTCCCTGGGAATTCTGTGCCGGGGCCTCAGAGTTTGCCAGAACCAATTCTACAACAAAATTCTCTCCTTTTGCTGCACATTCAGGATAATGGGAATCTCCAGACCCATCCACAGGAGCCCACTGCAATCCAAGCCCGCAGCTGCTTCAAACAGCAAATTTAAGGGAAAGAAGCTCAGTTTTCAAAAATCCACCACATCTGCTTCCAGACTCTTCTGATTCCAAGGCTTTCCATCATTTCACAAGAGCAATGAAATTCAGTTTCTGTACTGTCAGGGAGAGCATCCCAAGGTGGAAACACAGGATTATTCTTTCATTTCTCAGTCTACAGCACCACAGACTTACCCACAAAGGGTTCCCAAGTACTTTAAAAAATACAAATAAACCAAATCTGCACAAATCCCTCATGGAATTTTGAACAGGTTGAGAGCGAGACTTCATTAATATCCTGAATTTCTGCTCATTTTACTCATATCACAGAATTCCAAGTAAGGAAACTCCCTGGGTAGGATGGAAAACAGACTGAAAAAGTCTCGTATAAACCAGATTTTAGGTATTTAAAATAAGCATAGCCAGAGTATTTCCCACTCAGTGATACTCCATTAGGCAGAATCTGCAGTCATGGAATATTTTGACTATTTAGAATATGGCATTTGGGGTTATATCTGAATTATTCATTACCTTGGTTTTTTTTTTTCCCCTTTGGATTCTCTTATCAATTATTGGTGAACTAAAAACCAAACATATAAATAAATAAATAAATAAATGTATTTATGAAAAAAACAGGTTTACCTCCATTGCCAGAGCTGCTGTCTGCTGGTCGTAGTGGTTCAGGAGGTTGGGCATGAAGGTGGTGTTGTAAGGCAGATCCTGGCACATCCTCAGGATGATGGGCTCGCAGGAGAACAGGCTGTGCCCTCCCGTGGGGGCCACCCAGACATCCAAAATCCACAGGGAGCACAGCACCCAGCCAAAAGCCATCCTTCCACACCGGGAACGGGGCCAGGGCTGCAGCCCGGGCAGGAAAATCTCCCAGCTCCTCATGGATCCGCAGTTTTCACTTCGATATTCCCAGGCCTTGCTTGAGGTTCCTCCCAGCTGGAAGAGTTTTTGTATTCAACATCCTCAGCTCAGTCCAGGAGATGGATTTGAGACAGGTGTGCAAGAAATTCTCCCTTTTTTTCCTCCCCTCTCAGCCCTCTGTGGCAGGAATTAAACATTAAAATTTCAGCCGCATTCCCACACCACGGACCCCATGGCGACAGAGCAGCGCTCCAGGGGCTCCCTTCTTCTCCTGGATAACCTGGAACACAAAACAGACAGAACTCACTAAAAACCCCTTGTCATCCATGAAAATATTTTAACTCTCAACTCCTAAGGATTGCTGCTGACAGACAAACTGCTTCAAGCTCTCCAGTGCAAGAGCAGAAGGTCCTTCTGCAAGCTTTAATCCTGTTCTTTCTTTTTTTAATTCCTGGAGGAAATGAATGGAAGAATTGAATGGAAGAACTGGATGGAAGAACTGGATGGAAGAACTGGATGGAAGAACTGGACAGAAGAAAAGCAGAAAGGCTCCACCCAAAACCAGCGAGAATAAAGGGATCACACTGGTTGTGACAGAATATTTTTAGGAAACCCCACACTTTCAGCTTGGCCACACTGAAACCAGGCTGTTTGTGATTCAGCAGCTCCGCTGGCAGCGATAGCATCTCGTTCTCCACACGGCCTCGGAACTCCGGAGGAATAATTGTAAAACAAAAACAAAACCAGTCACCAGCACCAACCCCACAAGTCCCAGCTCGCCACTGGCCTGCCCAAGGAGGTTTTGGCTACCTGGGCTCAAATGTGGCATTTTAATCTGCTTTTCTTCTGTTGTCCCAAAACCATTTTAATTGCACACATCCATCCTCCCCTCCAGAAACCACCCCAGCAGCTGAGGATCAGCCAGAAGATGTTCTCTGACCACCCCTTTTCTCCACACACTCCCAGAGAGGGAAATTTTAGGGTTGCTCTGCCAGTCCCACTCTCCCCGTGGAGCCAATTTAAACAGGAATCACTCCCTGGGGCTGGATCTGGGTTTTCTCAGCAGAATGGGACTCAGCAGATTGTGCTCATCCATGGGAGAAGCTCTGAAATTGGAGGTGGGAAAAGTTCGCAGAGCCCTCAGAGCACAAAGAAGCCCCTTTTTAATAACAATTTTGTCTTACAATGGTAAAACTTGCAAAATTCAGTCTCTAACCAGCAGCTTTACAGTGAATTATCATTTCAAAAGTAACAGGAATTTAGGAAACCCCAAATCCTCCATAAGTATTCCCAAAAGCAGGCAACCACAAATCTGAACGCATTCCCAATCCTGAGAGAATGGAGTTTTTCCTCGGAAAAAGTTTTCCCTTTCTGCCTAATGCAAACACAGCGAGAGATAGGAAGGATTTAATTACCAGACATGTGCTGTGATGCACATTTTTATTTACACACGCCCATCTTATGGCCAGAAAAACGAAGTTTTTAAACCCTTGGCGCAGTTTGTGGGTTGGACTGGATCATCTCGAGAGCTTCCTTCCAACCTAAACAATTCTGGGATTCTCTGGCAGCATCACGGGAGGGGAAGGGGTTTGGCTGGAGCTTTTTGAAGACAGGCTGGTTAAAAACAAACACGGAAAGAGGAGGGAGAAAAAGAGCTAAAGATAAGCAAGTTAAATTCAGCTCATTGACAACTCGCTTTCACAGGCTGCCTCTCTCTCTCACAGGGGTTGGCGGGGAAGCCACAGCTGAGGCAGCACTGAAATAGGGGAAAAACAGAAATAGGAAAAGCTCCAAACCTGGGAAAAACAAAAGATGAGCAAAAAAAAAAAGGCAGAAAAGAGAACTCCTGGAGTGGCAGAACCAACACAGCTCAAATCTCAGCTCGTGTTCTGAGGCAAATGTTGCTCTGAAGAGTCAGCGCTCTGAGTTTAAAAAGATCCAAATTGGCCACAATATTTAACACACGTCCCGTGTAACCACACCTGATTTAAGGCCAATTTCAAGTTGATATGAGCTTGAAAGGTTGCGTCCTTCCGATTTAAGAAATGCCATTTCTCAGACTGACTTTTGGACAATTTGGCAGCTCTGGAAAGAAACAAAGGAGCCGAACTGTCCCATCTGCCGGGCAGCATCGGCCAGCCCTGGAGCCTTTCTGCACATTCCCAGCTCCTGAGCAGGAGATCACCAGTTACAGACAGATAAAACTGATTCCTGCTTGGTTCTGCACAGTTCCCTGCCAGGAAGATTGGAGAGAAATGGTCCTTTCCAACTCAAACCAGTCTGTGATCCCATGCTGGACAAGCTGCTTAATCCCATTGGAATCCCTTAAATCCTAAAACCTTTGGGGTTTATATTTTAGTAACAGTTCCCAAACAGGAAAAAAAAAGATTTTTGGGGTTTGTCGGCATCTCCAGAACTCTGGATTCACGAATTTATTTTTGTTTCTCCTAAACCAACTCCAAAGGATTTTATTCCCCAATTTGAGTGAGGTCACCTTGCAGGGTGGATGAGCAAGGGACTTTTTTTGCTCGCTGTAATTGAGGTGTAATTGCAGTGATCCGTGGAAAACCCTCCACGAGAAAGGTTCAGAAGCAACCTAAGGTGAACCGTGCTCACACCAGGTAAAGTCTGCACCACAAAAATTGGGCGAATCCAGGTCAGGATCTGGAGTCTCGGGAAGAACTCCAAGAATGCTCCATAGAAATCATATTAATGACACACAAAGCAGCAGGATCCAAACACATCCACCCATCCTCTGCCTTCCCCACAACCTCAAGCTGAAAAAAACATGCAGAAACAACGACTCAATGAGCCACAAAATAAGGGGAAAAAAAGTTTTAACTACGCAAAAAGCAGGAAAAAAAATTGAGGATTTTTCCATTTTACGTTCAAGATTTTAATGACAGTACCATAACTAAAATTAAGAATGTATTTACAAGAGGCGGGAAAGCACATCAAAATATACAGCCTGGCCCATCCAGCGCCCCTTCATGGGAAAACTGAAATAATTCCAGGTGAAACGAAGCAAAAAGAGAAGGATCCCATTGCGAAAGGAGCCCCAAGTGTTGCAGCCGAGCCTATGGATGAGCTATTAATTGGTGAAGACAGATGGGTGCTGTAATAAGCAATCCCCGGTGTCAGGAGAGCTCCTCACCACAGATCCAGTTTGTGCACTCTTTGTTAGGCCTCTGCTTACGAGATTTTGTGGTTATTTTCGTATGTATATGAAAACAAAACACTTTCGATGACACCAGGGATAAAAGAGGAGGGGAGGCCTCCCCTCCCACCACAAGCGCTGCGAATAAAACGCGGGCAGAAGGAGCAGTTTGTTCGTGTGGTTATGGATTTTTACATTATTTATCAGCAGAAGAAGCTCATCCAACTCTTGCTGGAAAGGATTCATTAAGACATGCACAGGCAATTATTATAAAACAGTGAAAATCGTGAGGAGAAAGGGTTGATTCCCCTGAGGAATTTTTTTTTTTCAAAGAATACATTTCAAAGTTCTTAAGAGAGCAATGAGAAAAAAAAAACCAACCCCAAACTCATTAGACTTTAGACAGAAAGGATGCAGGGGGATTAATTAATTTATCTGTCCCAGAGAAATGGGGAGATAAAACAACACGCCAGACTCCTCCTGGAGGAGAGGAAAATGTCACCTCAGCCATCGCCCACCCGATCCTGACCCTGCAGAAAGGAGAGGAGCTCATTCACCGCGTTTCCCCAGCCCGTTCCCACCCACGCCAAGGCACAAAAGGAGAATACATTATTCTCCCAACTCCATTTTAATTACTCAGTGGGAAAGAAACTCCGGCGCTGCGCTCCCTTGTTCCACTTCTGCTCCGTCTTGAGGGACAGCCGCACCGCAATCCCCCACATCCTCCCTTTCAATCAGGAGCAAAGAGGGAGGATGGAAAGGCAGAAACAATCCTGGCGAGATTTTCCACGATTGTCACGGAATCATGGAATGGTTTGGGTCGGAAGGGACTTTAAAGCTCGTCTAATTCCAAGGCCCCCACCACGGGCAGGGCTGCCCACTCATCAGATACGGAGGGACAGGTCTAGCACCCCTCTCCGTGAGCTCCTATTCCACGGGAAGGGACTGGGGAGGGAAATCCCCCGGTTCCCCGGCACGGGAAGCAGGCAGGCTGAACCAGCATCCCTTCGGGATCCTCGCCGCGCCGCAAAGGCAGAAGGAACAAGTGCACAGGCGGGACCAGCATCCTCTCGGATCGCTGCCGCGCGGCCGAGGCGCAGGGAGCGGATCCACGGCCGGAACACCCGCACCGCCTTCCCGCAGGGATTCGGGGAGCGCAGGGACAGCGCCGGCACCCCCCGAGCCCTCTGCGAGCGGAGGGTGAGGCACCAGCATCCCTCCCCCGGGGCCGCCGCCACCGCACTACGGCACGGGGAGCCCGGGGCCAGCATCCCCGGCCCCG
>VYXC01009308.1:742433-777277 GCA_013397175.1 Platysteira castanea
GAGAGGACAGGGGGGGCATGGGGGGACACGGGAGCCCTGGGAGGGCGCGGGGAGGGAGTGTCGCTGCGGTGGGGCACGAGGGGACGCATCCCACGGGACACCGGGGGTGCAGAGCGTCGTCACAGGGGGACAAAGGCGGTGTGGCACGGCGGGGCGGGGATACGAATGCGTTGGGACACAGCGGGGAGGTGGCACAAACTCCGCAGGGAATGCGGAGGGGATGACGGATTCGGGGTGCCGGGAGAAAGGTGGGAAACGCCGGTGTCGGTGGGAGCTCTGCACGCCGGCTCTGCACCGGTGTTCCCAATGTTTACATCCTGGAAGTGCAGGATGGTTTCCTATGGATAGGGATGCCCAGGTGGGCAGGAGGCCGATGGCACCTGGGCTGTCCCCGCTCTGGGGTGGCAGCAGGGCCAGGGCAGTGCCCGTCCCCTGTGCTGGCTCTGCTGGGACACCTCCAGTGCTGGGGACATCTCTGGGACAAGAAGGACACTGAGGGGCTGGAGCGTGTCCAGGGAAGGGAACGGAGCTGGGGAAGGGGCTGGAGCACCAGGAATGGCTGAGGGAGCTGGGAAAGGGGCTCAGCCTGGAGAAAAGGAGGCTCGGGGGGGACCTTGTGGCTCTGCACAACTCCCTGACAGGGCTCTGTTCCCAGGAAACAGGGACAGGATGAGAGGAGTCTGAAGTTGTACGAAGGGAGGTTCAGGTTGGATATTCCTGGAACTGTTCAAAAACCACGAGGAGGTGGCACTTTAGGACCTGGATTAGTGCTGGGTTGATGTTTGGATTTGCTGAACTCAAAGGTCTTTCACCAACCTAACCAATTCTGTGATTCCATGAGGGCGTCTCCAACAATGGAGGTGGAAGCGGACAGGGAATAAAGCATCACCCAAATATAAACTCAGGGAATGCTTGGAAAACAGGCTGGAATCCATGGCCAGGTCCCAGCCTTGCTGGATTATTGATTCCAGCCCCAGGTCCTTCTCCATCCATCCTCTGCCCTGTCTGTCCCTGTGCTCGGTGCTGCTGCTCAAAGCCTTCCTTCCATCACTGTTTATCTGGATATAAAAATTTACAATCAAAGTTACTCTCCTGCCTTAGCTTGAAGTTGATTCAGTTAAATTCTGAGATTTCTAAATTTATTCCCATCTGAACTCCTCCACTGCACCGTTGTTGCCACAGGGATTGATGGGATTAGGGAAATACATCCTTAAGCCTCTGCGTGCACCAGGCTCTGTGCACCACAAACGCTTTATTTCTTAGAGTTGTGGTCAAAAATCATTGACAAAGTGGTCAAAAATCATTGATAAAGTGGTCAAAAATCATTCATAAAGTGGTCAAAAATCATTGATAAAGTGGTCAAAAATCATTCATAAAGTGGTTCTGCTTCTGCAGGAGTTGTTTTGAGTACGGTTAAGCAGAGATTAGCCCAGGTAAAGGAAATTATTCCAGTGCCCCTGGTTAATGGGATGTGACCATTATGGATTGTTGAGCTTTCTTCAGTGGAATCACTTCTTTTTAAAACCATTTTAAAACTCCAACTTGTGCTGGAATGAGTGGAAGCATTTCCACTGGTTTCCAAGTGAATTTTTCCTGCTGTTAGACCTCACCATTCCTGTCTCCTCCTCCATGAAACTCTGTGTCCGCTCCGTACCCAAATCTCTTGGATCCTCCCATCCCAACTGCAAACCATTCCTAGGGACTCTGCCTGTAGCAACCAGGGCAGTTTTGCTCTTTTTAACTCTGTAGAAACTCACCAAACTTCGCTTTTTTCCCCAGATCTCTTTTGGACTGATATTTACTATGCTTGCCACGTTTCCATTTTAATTTTCCTGGAAAGATAAGAGATATTTTTGTCATCGTGTGTCAGTAGCTTTTCCTCTTTGGGCAGCGAACCAACATTTCCCTGATGTCCCTTTAAGGCTTGATCCTTGTTCACCTCCCCTGGCGTCCCTTGCTGCCGGAATGTTTTGGGATCACCTGAGCCTGAGGAATTTCATCCCGGGATATGGGACGAACGAGCCGGAGCAATCTCTGGAATGTTATTTCGGGCAGCCAGTCCCAAGATAACGACTCCTGCAGAGGAGAAGTGGGGCCTTGGCCGAGCAGCTCCTCAGTCCCAGCTCCGCACAGAATTCCAGCTGCTTTTCCCCTTTTTCTGCTGCAGCCACCTCGGTGTCACCTCACGGATTAACTGTGCTCGGAGTCACTGCAG
The DNA here is from genome assembly GCA_013397175.1 of Platysteira castanea. Classification (NCBI taxonomy): domain Eukaryota; kingdom Metazoa; phylum Chordata; class Aves; order Passeriformes; genus Platysteira; species Platysteira castanea. The sequence goes on from VYXC01009308.1 coordinate 744,649, forward strand.
AGATCCCGAGTGTCCTGCTGTGGTTCTGTCACGGAGGGGTTTGGGTGGGAAGGGACCTCAAACCCATCCAGTGCCACCCCCTGCCACGGGCAGGGACAGCTCCCACTGCCCCAGGGTGCCCAGGTCCCCGCCCAGCCTGGCCAGCGTGGGCAGCAGGAGGGGGAATTCTGCCTGAGACCCCACCTGCAGAGCTGCCCCAGCCCTGGGACCAACAGCAGAAGNGAAGCCCTGGGAAGGTGGCCCTGCCCATGCCAGGGGGTGGGATGAGATGATTTTTAAGGTCCCTTCCCACCCAAACCATTCCAGGAACGAACCCCAAAGCACTGAGTCCCAGCACGTGCAGCCCTTGAGGAATGGCAGTAAATACTGGAATATCAAGTCCAATCCAGGTGGTTTCAGGGCTGGTGCAGTTTTATGGGATGTGACTCCTCCGTGAGACCCACCAGGATCATCGATCCAGCCCCTGGCCCTGCACAGGCACCCCAACAATCCCACCCTGTGGAGCGTTGTCCAAACACTCCTGGAGCTCCAGCAGCCTTGGGAACGTCCTCATTCCCTGAGGAGCCTGCTCAGTGCCTCACCACCCTCTGGGGGAAGAACCTTTCCTAAAATCCACCCTAAACCCCCTCTGACACATCTCCAGCCTTTCCCTCGCACCCTACAGCTGGAGAGAGAAGGGACCAACACCTTCCCCCTCCATTTCTCCCCGTGAGGAAATTACAGAGAGACTTTTTCCAGATCCCGAGCCACATTTTTGGCACCGAAGGCTCCCGAGGGGTTCCAGAGGCTCGGCTCTCTCCGGTAACACCCCAGTCCTCGGAGGTGCTTTGGGGAGGCGGCTGCTCCAGCCCCAAAACCCACATCTGTGAGGGAAACTGGGATGGGAAGCCAGGGCTGGGAGGTGGCAGCCGACGGGGTTTGTGACTAATGGACAGGGCTGTCCCTGAAAAACAGGACACGGGTGCCTGGACCTGTTTTTTTGGCAGCCGAGCTGTTTCTCTGCCCAGCATTTCTGGGCATTGAAGGGAAAGAAAACAAAACCGAGGCAGGGAGCGATCCCAAATCCACCCAAATCCCACTACTCGGTTGCACAAGGAGGTTTTGACGTTGTCCTGCAGAATGTGAGGATGTGAAACCCTGGCGAGTCCTGCAGCTTTCAGGGGGAAGTTAAAATTGGACGGATATTATGTTATTTAAGGATCTTTAGCCAAAAAAAAGGGAAAAAACCTCAGATTCCTGTAACGAATTTATTTCCTGGGCACGCAAAAGATTTTTCATTGTTTCATTTTCCTTTCTATTTCTTTGACTCCATAATAACTTAGGAAAGGAAGGAAGGAAAAATGAAGCAGAAAAGTGATGTGCCCAGACAGATCCCGCAAGGTTTTGAAGATTAATCCTCTGAAACAGAGAGGAATTTTGTCTGGGTCTGAGAGTAGCTACAAAGGTCCTTTTTCCGAGTGGGTTTTGATGTGTTTGGGTTCAAGACAGGCTGGTAACACAATATGGGAGTTAATTCGTGGGTTTGCCTTTCTTTTGTCCCAAAAATCCCGTTATCCATCCTGCCACCGTGAAGCTGTAAAGCCATCCGGGGTATTTACAGAAATAATTACACGCAGGGAACTGAGATATTTTTTAATGTGGTAAAGAAATGATTTGGTTTTCGGGCTGCTGCAGCTTAAGGCTCCAGTCTGGAAATTGGCTAGCTGGGGTGAGGAATGGCATTATCCTGCTGAATCCTGGATCCAGCTGCAGGAGAGAAGATGAAGGGGGAGAAAAAATCCCTTTTCCTATGTTTGGGCAAGAATTTCTGTAGAAATTGCACTGTTTGAACAAAGTTCAGGCATTTGGGGTCCCGAAAGGGGAAATTTTGTTGAATGTCTGATTTATTTCGCGTGGAAATGCCTGCTGCAAAAATCGTGGAATGGGTTGGAGAAAAGATCCTCAAGTGCAACCATCAACCACCAGCACGGTCACCACCAAACCACGTCCCCGAGTGCCACATCCATGGTTTTTTTGGGAAAACTTCCAGGGATGGTGATTCCACCACAGCCTGTTCAAAGGAATATTCATTAACACTTGTGATGAAGAAGATCTGCTTAATTATTAATTATTTATTAATTATTAGTGCACAATGGGAAATCACGGAATCCCAGGATGGTTTGGGTTGGAAAAGAACGTAAAGCTCATCCCATCCCACCTCTACCCACGGGCAAGGACACCTTCCCCTATCCCGGGTTGCTCCAAGCCCTGTCCAGCCTGGCCTTGGACACTTCCAGGACTTCAATCTCATGGATCCTGTGGGAACACAAAATAAAAAGCTTCACCTTACCCAAACTCCAAATAATTTTTCCTTATTTCATTGCCGTGCTTTGAAATCATCGGATTCCTTCTTAAAATTACTATTTTTTCCATGAAAACAAAGGAATGGCTCAGGGATGACGCCCGTCTTTGCTCTGTTCTGCAGACAGGAGGATCCAGCCTCTCCCGGATCCATGGCCTTTGCACCTCCCAAAACCACGGATGGCTCCAAGCTGCAGCTCAAGCTGAGCACGTGGACGCCGCTGAACCACCAGCTCATGAACGACAAGGCAAGTTCCCAGCAAACGGGTGAAATTCGGGGAATCACGGAATTGCTGAGCTTGGAAGGGACTCATGGAGATCGTCCCGCCCAGCCCCTCAAGGCAAAGCCAGCCTGAGGATTCGTATCCTCAGGATCATGTCCAGCTGGTTTGGGATAGTCTCAAACCCCCAGACAAACCCTCAAGGTCACAAATTCCCAAATCCTAGAAAAAAAATTCATTCACGTTTTTCCCCGTGGAGGTCGTGGGAAACGGAATAAGAACTCGGAGGTTTTGTTCCCTGTTAGAAGTAGGGAGATATCTTCATGATATATGAAGATACATGAAATGGGACATGAAAAGATGGAAAATTCTGATTAAAGTCACAAATATGTGCTTTTTTAAGCACCGGAAGCCTCCAGATTTACCCCGGAGCAAACTGAGCATGAGCCAAAGGTTCTGAGCGCTCCCAGCAGGGCCCTCAGCCCACGGGGGATATTTTGGAAGCTGGAGTCATGCACGGGTTTATAAATAATGGGAATGCACTTCCAAACCCTCCCACTCCGTATCTTGGAGCTGCCAGCACCACTCTGGGCTCCGGTGCCACCGGGAGCGTTCTCCTCCCTCCCAATTCCTGTTCCCGCTTCTGTCCACGCTCCTGGGATCCAATCCAGAGGGGCTCAGTAAAGTCCGGCCTCCCGGATTTCTTGGGACCACTCGTTGTGCACAGTTCTCCCAGCCTTGAGCTCGGAATTTGGCTAAAATGGGTAAAATTCGGTTAAAATGTGTCTTGCGTGGAGGTACCCAGGCTCCCCTTGGGGTTGGGGACGGCCGTTCCTTACAAAATGGGAATTTCACCACTTCCCTGATAATTTTGTCGTGTTTTATCCCTTCTCCCATGAAAAGGTGAAGCTTTGTCTCCCGTCTGAATTCCTCTGGCACTGAAATTAATTTGATTCTTCCCTTGCTCCCTTATTAAACTCCTCTGCATCCAGCATTTTTTCCCCCGTGGAAGGACTTTTACCCTGCTTCAAGCCACCACTTGAATTTATTTTATTTTTGATAAACTGAAGAGATTGAGCTCTTTGAAGTCCTTTCAAGCTGGCAAATTCTCCAGCCTTTGAATCATTTTAATGTTTCCTACACCCTTCCAACATCATTTTAACAGATACACATCACTGTGCAATAAAACATGACCTAACCAGAAATAAAATCCCACACTTTCCCACCTTTTCCCACCTCTTTTTTATTCCTCTGCTCCTCAGGCAGTTGGATGTCGCATTGACCTGCAGCAAAACTTTTAGGGCTTAAAATTGGATTGTTGAATTATCCAGTGCTTGGTGATGGTCCAGGCAGGGAAGAACATCCAAGAAGATCCCAGAAAATACCAGGAATGAATATTCAAAAATGAAAAAATACCAGGGATGAGCTGGAAGAGTTGGGAAGGCACATGGGGAATGTGGTGGTGTTGGATTAATGGTTGGACTCGATGACCTTGGAGGTCTCTTCCAACCTTGAAGATTCTCAGAAATTCATAATAAATTATATTTTCTTGATTCCGATCCAGGTTTTACCGCACTGACCTCTCCAAAATTCCTTTTTTTACATCCCTGCGCTGCTCTGCAGTGGGAAAAAAACTCCACAAATTAAAAAATAGCTGCAACAAAATGAGTTCTGACGTTTGAAATCAGGAGACATTCCATGAGGTATTTATAGGGAGCTGGAGAGGGAGAAGGTGCTGTTTTTGTACAGCCACGTGTCTGCTCATCTCTGCACTCCTGGGAGGCAGCGTGACAGAAGATGGGAATTTATGGATGGAAGGGATGGGAATTTATGGATGGAAGGGGTGGGAATTTATGGATGGAAGGGGTGGGAATTTATGGATGGAAGGGATGGGAATTTATGGATGGAAGGTGCAGGAAAAGCAGGGAAGAGCTGTGGGAGAAATGAGCTTGTTGGAACAGGGAATGAGGGGCAGGAGCGGTGGGAATTCAGAAGTGTCCAAATTCCACGGTTCGGAGCAGACCCAGGAATATCCGGTGTGGTAAATTTGCTGCCCGTGGAATTTTGGGTAATGCTGGGGGTATTCCATGGGTAGCTCCTGTAGGTTTCCCCGGATTTTCAAACGTGATAAGAGTACACTTATCATAGAATTCTGGGATGGTTTGGGTTGGGAGAAACCTTAAATCCCATCCCATTCCAGCCCTGCCATGGGCAGCGACACCTTCCCCTATCCCAGGTTGCTCCAACCTGGCCTTGGACACTTCCAGGGATCCAGGGGCAGCCACAGCTTCTCTGGGAATTCTATTCCAGGGCCTCCCCATCCTCACAGGGAATTTCTTCCTAATATTTGACATCTTCTCTTCTTAGGGGGTTGGGAACAGATGATCCTCGAGGTCTGTTCCATCCCGAACCATTCTGTGATTCCACACACTCCTGAAACCTCCCGGATTCAATGCCCCTGGATCCCTGGAAGTGTCCAAGGCCAGGTTGGACAGGGCCTGGAGCAGCTGGGGATGGTGGGAGGTGTCCCTGCCCCTGGCAGGGGTGGAATGGGATGGGCTTTAAGGTCCCTTCCAACCCAAACCATTCCACGATCCCACAACTGCTTTAAAGGCAGGGTCGCCATCAGGGAAAGGCCAAAGTCAAGGAAGCAGAATTGGGAAATCTCAGGCTGCTCACGGTCACAAAACCTGGGGTGAAGTCTCAGACACCACGCCAGGGTCATGCTGTGGTTAGAGGCCTCCAGCAAGCAGGAGATGGAGCATCCTGCAGGCTCCATCCCGGGAGCACAGGGAAGGACTGGAATTCAGGGGAGGCTTTGCCTTCTGCCGGGAAGAAATTCGGGTCTGAGGCAGAAGAGCCTCCAGTGGCATTTGCAGCAAAGGATGGAGGGGTTTTCCAGCCTCTTGAGCATCTTCAAAGCCCCTGAAGCCGTGGAGGGGAGACAGCAAATCCCGGGATCACCCCAGGCCTCCAGCTGCATCCATCCAGGTGTAGCTCCAAGGCCTCGGAGGAGAGGACATGGGCTTGATGATTGTACCAAATTTGGGCCATTCTGTTGCTAATTAACGCTCCCCCAGTGCCTGGAGAGGCAGAACTTGGTGGCGGCCTCAGCTCAGATGTGTCTCCAAGAACGCTGAGAGCAAACACGAGCCCGTCTTTGATCAAAGACCATTAACATCGCTCTCGGTTACACAAACAGCTCCCTCCTCCCTCCAATCCTCCAACCCAAAACTCAGATCTTTGACTATTCATTGCTTCCTTGGGGCAAATCCTTTTGCAAGTTCAGCTTGTTGGGGTTTGTTTTTTTTCCCTCTCTGCTTTACCAATGTCCCCCATGCAAATCAAGCGAATAATAACCGTCAACAAAAGAAATGTCATTTTCCAGCCCTCACCAGAGACGCTCCTGCTGGGAGAGACAGAGCTGAAGCTGTCAAGCTCCGCGGCAGACATCAGCACTGATAATGTCCCTCTCTGCAGGAACCATCTCTGCAGGCTGTCAGAGCAGTAGCACGTCTGCAGTTCATAATGATCGAGCGTGTTTTCCTGCTCGCGGTTTAATCGCCGTTTTATAAGCCGGGCTTTTTTTCCCCCCCCTCTTTGATCTGTCTGCTGGAAAAATCATCTCCAGCGTCCCCCCACTTCCCAGGTCACCATCCTGAGGGTTGAAGGTGGTTTTGTGGTAGTGGGGAAGCCACGTGTTGGTGCTTTGGGGTCCAGCTCCCTATGGGTAGAGGTCAACATCAGAAATCCTCCGCTGGATTTTGATACGGAGCGTCCTCGGTGGGAGCCGTCGCTGTAAAGCAGCCAAGGAACAAAGGCTGCTCTCGTTATCCCATTCCTGAAGGTTTTGCTGAGTTGGGGTTGGATCCGTGCAGGATTTCAGGGCGCGCGGTGCCTCCAAGTCAGGATTTATGGAATTTTGCAGATAAAGAGGTGGGAATTTCAGCTTGTGGCTACCCCGAAGCACACGAGGCACCTCCCATGGCTGCGTGTCCAGCAGAGCAGAATTCCTGTGGTTCCAGGCTGGGAGGGCTGGGGGTGTTCACCTGGAGAAGAGAAAGATCCAGAGAGATCTCAGAGCCCCCAAAGGGGCTTCAGGAGAGCTGGAGAGGGACTTGGGACAGGGGGTGGAGGGACAGGACACAGGGAATGGCTTCCCACTGGGAAAGGGGAGATTTAGATGGGATATTGGGAAGGAACTCTTCCCTGTGAGGGTGGTCAGGCCCTGGCACAGGATGCCCACAGAGGTTGTGGCCTCTCAAAACATCCTCATCCCTGGATATTTTCGGGTTGGAAGGGACCTTAAAGCTCATCCAGCTCCAACCTCGATGCCTTCCACTCTCCCAGGTTGCTCCAAGCCCCATCCAACCCGGCCTTGGACACTTCCAGGGATCCAGGGGCATGGAATCCAGGAGGTTTCAGGAGTGTGGGGATGATAAATTCCTGACAGGATCACCAAGGAACAATCAGTGAGGGAAGAGTGTAGGTGGCAGGACGAGGGATGTGGATTCTTCCCCACTCCACGGGAAAGCTCTGGAATGCTGGGTCCATTTCTGGGCTCCTCAGTACAAGAAACACACGGATTTACTGGGAAAAATCCAGCACAGGGCCTCAGGAATGATTAAGGAATTGGAGAACCTGATGTTTAGGGAGGCGGTGGAGTCTCCATCCAAAAAAATACTCAAAGCTCATGGACATCCCTGAGCTGCTCCTTTAGCTGATCCTGTCAGGGAGTTTGGACTAAAGCATCCCCATAATTTTTTTCCAAAACCATCCATTCAGTGATTCCGTTGATATTTTGCTGATTGATTTTCAAGCTGGATTTTCCCCGGCACGTGTTGGATCCCCCTGAAATACTCAATTTTCTTTTCGTGTGTGTGTTTTATAGGTATTTGAAGAAAGAAGAGCCCTGCTTGGAAAATGGGTAAATGTTTCTCTTTAAATCTCTGTTTGCTACAGACAGATTTTGGAAGCGATCGGGAGTTTATCTCACGGGAATGCAAAACTTTTCCCCTTGGGAAAAGGGGATTCACTTTCCCTGGTGTGGGAGTGAGCTGTGACCGCTCTGCTTTTGAGGAGAGTAAAGGTGTAAATTCCCTCAGTGCCCACATTCCGTAAGTTTTGAAGCCAGGAAATCATATTCCATGGTTGGAATGAGCTGAAATGAGATGAAAAACCCCGGGAAATGTCTGTGAAGGGTTCAGAGCAGATGTTGGATGTTCAGATGTTGCCCTGGCCTGCTGGAGGGTCTTTGAAATCTGTAATAAATGACATTTTATCTACCAAGTGCACACATAGATTGGTTTGGGTTGGACCTGGTGCTTATTCTCTATGCTTAATAAATCACTCACGAAATTATTTTTCCATATGAACTGGTCTTTGCAGGCAAATATTTTGATTTTAAGGATTATTTGTCTTTATAGGAATTAGGCTTTCCATAATTTGTTGTGTTTTGATGATAAGGAATTTCAGGGACACCAAGAAAATTAAATAATTGAGTGATCGTTGTTCAAAAAACAGCTTTTAATGGGATAGGCAGCGAGCGGAAAACATAAAATGCGTCTCTTGGAAATTGCTGGATGTATTAAAATGCCAAAATCTGGGGAAAACCTTCCTCCAATCACACATAAAAGTCCTGAATCACCTCCAAAAGGTCACATTTCCGCCCCTTCCCATGACTCTGGAGCAGCAGCTCTCAGAAGGCTCCTTCAGAGCGAATTCTCCTCGTGCTCCTGCCATCCAGCATTCCAGGGAAAGAAAGCACAAAGGCTGCTCTTAACTCCCTTCCAAGCCGGGGGGTGTGGAGAGCCTGGAGCGCTCTGAGCGTGAGAGGAACCACACGGAGAAATCTCCATGCTCCGGGCAGGATTTTCCACGCTGGATCTCATGACCTTCTCCAAGTGCCCTCAGGAAGTACGGACTCAGTGGAGCTGCTGGAGCATGGATTTCACGGCTGGGATCACGTTCAGGGTGGTTCTGAAGGATTTAAAGAAGGCCCAAGTGGAGCTGCTGGAGCATGGATTTCACGGCTGGGATCACGTTCAGGGTGGTTCTGAAGGATTTAAAGAAGGCCCAAGTGGAGCTGCTGGAGCATGGATTTCACGGCTGGGATCACGTTCAGGGTGGTTCTGAAGGATTTAAAGAAGGCCCAAGTGGAGCTGCTGGAGCATGGATTTCACGGCTGGGATCACGTTCAGGGTGGTTCTGAAGGATTTAAAGAAGGCCCAAGTGGAGCTGCTGGAGCATGGATTTCACGGCTGGGATCACGTTCAGGGTGGTTCTGAAGGATTTAAAGAAGGCCCAAGTGGAGCTGCTGGAGCATGGATTTCACGGCTGGGATCACGTTCAGGGTGGTTCTGAAGGATTTAAAGAAGGCCCAAGTGGAGCTGCTGGAGCATGGATTTCACGGCTGGGATCACGTTCAGGGTGGTTCTGAAGGATTTAAAGAAGGCCCAAGTGGAGCTGCTGGAGCATGGATTTCATGGCTGGGATCACGTTCAGGGCGGCTGTTAAGGATTTATTCCGAACCTGGAAGGCTGAAGCCTGTCCTAACTCCTGTTCAACGTTTTCAGGAATATCCAGATGATGGAATGGAAAACAAACCCTCATTTATTGGTTGGACTCGATGATCTGAGAGCTTTTCCCAACCTTAATGATTCCAGCGATTCCACCTGCTGGGAATGGCGGGATTTCCTGAACTTTGGGGGTCAGGAATCAGGGTGGAAAGGTCTGCAGCCGGATAAGGACGAGGGAAAAGTGCTGCATGGAAGAGTGTCACACAAAAACTTTCTATCTGAGAGAACCCAAGGATGGATGCAGCAGCTCTGCGGGAAAAGTTCCCAGGAATGAGGGTGGATCACAAACCGAACGTGAGCTGACAGTGACTTCCAACAAAGGGAAATACCCCAAAGGCGGAGCCGTTCCCGGTTCTGCTCCCTGCCTTTTGGGAAAGCTGGGAACGAGTCAGATGGGAGAGCAGACTCAGGTCCAGAAAACCTGGAAACAACCCCCGTGCTGTAGGAAAGATGGAGAAGAGGTGTAAAAACACCTTCTAAGGAAACACAAAAGGTGTGGGAAGGAGGGAGGGAATGATCTGATCCCTGCGTTCACTTGGGAGAGGGCAGGAAATCCTGGGCTTGAGTTGCAGTTATGGAGACGTGATTTAGACACGAGCAAAATCCAGTGCTGGAGATAATTCCCTGCTGGAACAGCTTGCCTGGGGATCCGGGGTGGGATCTGGAGCCTGTTGAGGTTAGACAAACACTGCCAGGAATGGTTTAGGAAGAGCAGATCCTGCCTGTGGCAGGAGATGAACCAGATCAACGGCCCTCAACTTTTTCCACGGAAGGAACATCCTGGAAAAGCAGAAGAGGAAATGCCTCCTGCGGCCCGGCCACAGTGGTTTTCCTTTATTTGGTTTTCTGAATAAAGATTAGATTAAACTTGGGATGCTCGTTGTTTATTTAATTCTCTCTGATTTTATTCGCGCGCACCCAGGGACCGCGGATTTACATTTTTATTTTGTTATTCTTTCCCACTGGTGCCACAGGACATCTTTGATGTCTCCCAGGGTGTTGAGAAACAAGGAATGAGGTGACCTGAAGGGATTTAATTCCTCTGTTCCTGTGCATGTGACAGGAGGGGGCAGCCAGGTGGGATTTGGGCTTTGCTTCCAGGGAATAAAGGACAGGAGAAGAGGAAACANGAAGATGGAGAAGAGGTGCGAAAACATCTAAGGAAACACGAAAGGTGTGGGAAAGAGGGAGGGAATGATCTGATCCCTGCGTTCACTTGGGAGAGGGCAGGAAATCCTGGGCTTGAGTTGCAGTTATGGAGACGTGATTTAGACACGAGCAAAATCCAGTGCTGGAGATAATTCCCTGCTGGAACAGCTTGCCTGGGGATCCGGGGTGGGATCTGGAGCCTGTTGAGGTTAGACAAACACTGCCAGGAATGGTTTAGGAAGAGCAGATCCTGCCTGTGGCAGGAGATGAACCAGATCAACGGCCCTCAACTTTTTCCACGGAAGGAACATCCTGGAAAAGCAGAAGAGGAAATGCCTCCTGCGGCCCGGCCACAGTGGTTTTCCTTTATTTGGTTTTCTGAATAAAGATTAGATTAAACTTGGGATGCTCGTTGTTTATTTAATTCTCTCTGATTTTATTCGCGCGCACCCAGGGACCGCGGATTTACATTTTTATTTTGTTATTCTTTCCCACTGGTGCCACAGGACATCTTTGATGTCTCCCAGGGTGTTGAGAAACAAGGAATGAGGTGACCTGAAGGGATTTAATTCCTCTGTTCCTGTGCATGTGACAGGAGGGGGCAGCCAGGTGGGATTTGGGCTTTGCTTCCAGGGAATAAAGGACAGGAGAAGAGGAAACAGCCTCAAGCTGTGCCAGGGGAGGGTCAGGTTGGACATCAGGAGGAATTTCTTCATGGAAAGGGTGCTCGGGCATTGGAAGGGGCTGCCCAGGGAGGTTTGGAGTCCCCATCCCTGGAGGTGTCCAAGGAATGTCAGGACATGGCACTCGGAGCTCTGGGCTGGGGACAAGGTGGGCATCGGGCACAGCTTGGACTTGATGGCCTTGGAGGGCTTCTCCAGCCTCACTGATTCTGGGATTCTATGATCTAACCTCTCGTTTTTTCTTCTGTCACCTCTCTGTGTGGAACTGAGCCCTCCCAGGTGAGGGACACCCTTCCAGGACAGCGCCCATGGACCACGTTTGTGGGGCACACCAACACCACCCCTAAATTGCTGAGAATAATTGCCCTTCCCGTGGCAGGATTGTCCCTGGCCTAGTTTTCACTTTTCCCACCGTATTAAGCAAGCAAACCTGGCATTTTACAGGGGAATCACAGAAAAACTCAAATTGGAAAGGACCTGGAAGCTCATCTCATTCCACCCCCTGCCAGGGGCTGGGGCAGCTTCCACTGTCCCAGGCTGCTCCAAGCCTTGTCCAGCCTGGCCTTCATCCAGGAGCCAGCCCCATGGCAGGTGACAGGGCAATGGCTCCTTCTTGTCACCAGGCCACCTTCCCTTCCTCACCGTCATCCCAGGAATCTCCTCTTGGAATGGGATGAGCTTTAAGGTCTTTCCAACCCAGTCTTTCCATGAGTCTCCTGAAAAAAGTCAGATTTCTCTGTGTAACTACAGAGGGAAAAGTGAAACCAAGCAGATCCTGGGGGAGAGCTCCTGATCGCTGATGAGGAGCTGGGATATTTGGGATTCGGTTGGGGGGACTGAGGTATTTTATGGGTGTCACATGCCTCGTCCTCTTCTCACCTTCTCACCCCGCTCCTGGGTCTCCAACAAATCCTGTCAGCAGGACTGGCAGAGGACGGCTGGGGAAGGGAGGGGAAAATCGTTTCTCGACTGGAGAATCCATTCCCACCTTTGCCCTACAGATCCCAACTCTGGGAACTCAGATCCATGTGCTGGAGGTGAGGGATGAGCCCCCCTCCAGTCGGAACCAGTAGAACCAGCAGCCTCCTGCAGCAGAGGGGCCTCTCGGGCTCTCCCTCGGTGTCAGGCTTCGTTATTTGTGTGTGTGCACTCATGGATTAATTGCAAGCCGACCCGGAGGCACCGTGCCCTGCCAGCGCTGATGTCACACGGTCCCTGCCGAGACTCTGGCCCGGGCGAGGGGGGAAAAGCTGCGGGGAGAGAGGGAAGGCGAAGCGAGGGGAATCCAGTCCGACTGGTTGGGCTGCTGTAATCGCATCCAAGGGGAGGATCTGCGGAGGAAGCAGCCAAATGTGGGATGGGGACACGCTCGTTAGCGCTGGAAAAGAGATAAATTGTGCCAGCTTAACTCTTTGCCCGCTGCTGGGTGCAGTGGAGAAGGGGCTGGGTGTTCCCAGTGCTCCTGACTGGTTTAAATGGAGCTTAAACCCAGGCTGAGGATGCTGGAAGGAATTCCCTCGTTGGAAAACCCGTGGCGGGGTGGGAAGGGTTAAAAAGGAGCAACTCCTGTGTCTGCTGGAAAGTGAAGCCGGATTTGTTTTGACTAGTTCACTTAATCTCTTGATGTGGAAGAGACCGAGCCAGTCACTCCCTTGTCTGCGGAGCTCACAGGGGAGAAATTTATCTGTGCAAATTGGGGATTGGGGATTGTTTTAACGAGCAGAGGATGTGGCTGGGATCATGAATGGGGAGCGTGTGCAGCAGAGTTTTCCCCCTTCGTGTGACAGGGGAAAACCTTTTATTTCAAGCCGAGGGTGAGGAGGGGACAGGCAGAACCTCCTCAGTCCCCCTCCGGTACATCCTTGCCTGATTTTATTCTCAGGGATCGGTTCTAAGCCCTAAATCCCAAGGTTCTGCTTCAGTTTTCCCTTAATACCCTGCTAAGCATCATTAGAAGTGAAAGTGGTAGGAAAAACAGGGATTAAAAAAAGGAGAATATTCTTTAATTCACTGTGCCTGAAAAGACGGGGACATCTGGGAGATTTTTTTATTTGGCTTCTCCTCTCCGGGATCTCAGGAATGCCAATCCCACACTTCCTTCATCCTGACCTTCTCGAAGGTCTCGCAGAGGTGTTTGTGAGAAGGAGAAGAGCTGTTTGCTTCCTGGAGTTTATTCTCCAGCACTGGAACTCAGCCAAGGGAAAATAAATCAATAAGGAAAGAGTCCTTCAGAATGATCAGGAAACAAAATGCTGCTCAATTACCTTCACCTGCACAGTGCGTTTTAAACTGTTATTCTGCCAGCCCTCCATTTGAGCATGGATTTTTTGGAGAGGGGAAGAGGGAAAAAAAAATCTGAATTTTTAGTCCGTTCCATTCTGAAAGGGAAAAGAAGGGACACTGGACATTAAGCTATTTATTTAATAGTTAACCCATAATAATGACAAAATCACTGGAAGAACATTTTTTCTTACTATTTTTATATTAATTGTTTATATTTATATTTAGGAATGTCCCTGCGGTTAACTGCAGACACCAACGTGCAGAGAGCAGGTTGGGAGCTGTGGAGAGGTGGCTCCAGCAAACAGCACAAGCACACAGAGAGCGTGGCTGGGGATGGCCAGCCCTGAGAAGGAAACAGCCTGGGAAAAGCAGCATTCCCCAAGGAGGGGAATTCCCCAAACCGATCAGTTTTCCCTTTGGAAAGAAGGGGAGTTTGGGCCAAGGCTGCTCTTGCTGCGCTGAGGAGGAGTTTCATGGGATTCCAGAGACTGGGTTGGAAGGGATCCAAAAGCTCATCCCGGTCCACCCCTGCCATGGCAGGGACCCCTCCCGCTGTCCCCGGCTGCTCCAAGCCCCATCTCCAGCCTGGCCTTGGACACTTCCAGGGATCCAGGGGCAGGCACAGCTTCTCTGGGAATTCTGTTCCAGGGCCTCACCACCCTCACAGGGAAGGATTTCTCCCTAATATCCCGTCTTAATCTTTCCTCTTTTGGTTTAAAACCCTTCCCCTTGTCCCGTCACCGCGCACTCTTGCAGACAGGACAACACAAAATCCATATTCCCCCTCGGGAGATCCCTGCCTGCAGTTCCCACCGGGAATTCCTGCTGCTCCAGCCCGCGGCCACCACCATCCCGGGGCTTTCCCTCCCTGCTGGCGCCGGGGCTGCAGGTTTGGAGCCAGATGGCAGCGACTGTGGGATGAGGTCGGTCTCCTCCCAGGAGATGGCTGCTGACAGGGCCCTTCCCATCGCCGCTGTCACCACCGGCGCAACCCCAGCCAGCGCCGCCCTCACTCCCACCCTGTCTACCCAGCCGTCCCTGTTTGCTTGAGCCCGCAGTTCCTCCCACATGGATTCAATCCTCCTCTCTAGGTACTCCCCATAACCCTGGAAAAGCTGTGGAAAACCTTCGTGGCTCTGCTGCCACAGATTTTGACTCAAGAGATGCGGGCAGCTCGTTGGGTTTCCCCCTGCTCCGCTTCTCCGAGTGGGGATTTCTCCCCCGTGCAGTGGGATCGTGAGGGAAAAGGATTCCCAAATTGTGAGGCACTCCGAGGTTGCGGGGGCTGTGGAAGTGTCAGGAACCAGCCACGAGCTCAATTTGGGGCCTGCTCCTGTAAACACCCAGCTGAGTCTCCTCTCCGTGAGGGAAAAGGACTCCCAAATTGTCAGGAACCAGCCACGAGCTCAATTTGGGGCCTGCTCCTGTAAACACCCATCTGAGTCTCCTCTCCGTGAGGGAAAAGGATTCCCAAATTGTCAGGAACCAGCCACGAGCTCAATTTGGGGCCTGCTCCTGTAAACACCCAGCTGAGTCTCCTCTCCGTGAGGGAAAAGGATTCCCAAATTGTGAGGCACTCTGAGGTTGCGGGGGCTGTGGAAGTGTCAGGAACCAGCCACGAGCTCAATTTGGGGCCTGCTCCTGTAAACACCCAGCTGAGTCTCCTCTCCGTGAGGGAAGCCACGTCTCGGAGCTGGGCTGAGGAGAAAAGAGCCTTGAGAGCACGAGCGAGTCCCGGCCTAGGCCGTCCTGGATGCTTTGAGGATTAGAAATCATTATGTGGCTTCAGAGTTTCTTTTCATGTAGCCTCTCCGCTCGTTCCCAGTGCTCGGCTCCCTCGGAATGAGTCACCAGAAGCTGCTGCTCGTGCACTTTCCCTCCTTTTATTTTAAGAAGCTGAATCTCCGGTTCCTCTGCACCTGAAACTCTTATTTTTTTTTTTCTTTCAGTTTGACAAGTGGACAGATGGCCAGAGGAGGAGGATCCTGGTGGACCTGCTGGAACGCTGCTCCCTGTCCCAGCAGAAATTCTGTGCCAAGCAGCTCCAGGCCCGAGTCCCCACCGAGGCCGTCGATTTCACCACGAGGCTCCCTCGGGTCCTGTCCTTGTACATCTTTTCCTTCCTGGACCCACGGAGCCTCTGTCGATGTGCACAGGTAGAAAAGGCAACGCCTGCCTGGGGTTCAGAAAGCCAGCTCAAAGTAGTTTAAAGAAAAAAAAGGAAAACACTGGTTTTTGGTGAGGACAAAAGGTCTTCTGACTTGGCAGCCTCTGCCAAATGCTCGCTCCTCAGATCCTAAATTAAGCCAGATCAGCCAAGATTCACGGAAGCGAAGAGGGATTTTAGATGCTCAGTTGGAAAGCGTTTCAAATGTGGCATTTTCCAGACTGATTATTCCCAGAAAGGAAGCCTGGCACTTCCTGAAAACCACGCTCCTCTAAAACACCTTGCGCTGTGTGCAGAGCCCTTAATTCTCTGAGAAATATTGGCTTGTGCTTTTGCAAAGAATAACACTCGATCCTTCAAGGAAAACAGCTCCTTTAAAATGCTTGAGGGTCAAGTGTTGGATGTGGAGAAGCAGAAAATTACAGATGTGCTTTGGAGCACGGTGGTTAAGACTCTAAAAATCTGTTTGCGTGCCACAAAATGCTATGAGATGCTGCCCGACGTAGTTTTAAATTAATAAGTTCAGCTGTCAGCAACATTTTTGCTGCACTAACCTAATATTCCATATAATTTAAGAATGTATCATGATCTCAGCTTGGCTAAGCCCTGCTTTAGTAACTTTCTCCAGCATTTCGTGTGGATGCAACTCGAGCTATCCATGCTCAGGCAGGGAGAAAATAGGTTAGAAAATTACTTAGAATCACAGAGTATCCCGAGCTAGAAAGGCCCCACATCATGAAGGCCTTGAATGGTTTAATCGAAGGTTTAAAAGGAGCACTAACAGTGCAGAAGGATTGAATTAGCTCAAGGCTATGTGGGAATGACCTCCCCCAGCACAGAAATCCGTCGCCGAAATCTCGACAGGCTCGAACCCCGAGGTTTCTCAGCTGGCTGGGAATCCACAGGTGAGCTGGCACTGGAAGTACCTGTCGGAGCTGGATCAGCTGTGGATGCTCAAGTGCCTGCGTTTCGGGTGGTTCATCAACTTCTGCCCGACCCCCTTCGAGCAGGGCGTCTGGAAAAAGCACTACCTCGAGATGGTGCGGGAGCTGCGCCTCACCAGGCCCAAGGTACGGGGTGTTTGTGCCCTCCAGGAAATCCAGGGGGGTTCTGGCTCCCAGCCCTTCTCTTTTTGGGGTCCTCCTGCCCCAAATCCAAAGCTCAGCCCTTTAATTTAAAGCAAACTCCCCCACAGGCTCTCTGAAGTTGACAGAGAGAAGCTGATGCAGCTCAAAGCAGCTCAGCTTGTTTTAACACGGATCACAGGACTTGGGTGATGAAAAGCACTGCCAAGGTGCCTCTTTCTGTCCACTGACCATAACGGAGCCTGCAGAGATCAATTTTGAGTTAATTCCCAATTATTAGAACCCTAAATTGAGGCCAATCTAATTTCCATCACAGGCTACAACTTGCTTCCTTGCTTTAACCTCTTATCAGACTCCTTCCAAGGACGAGTTCATCGTTATCGACGTGCAACCGGTAAAAAGCAACGTCCCAGAGAGGAAACTTTCCGTGGCAGGACGGGGGACAAGCAGGGGGAAGAAAGAGCTCCCTCCCTGGCGTTGCTCCGACAGGAATCCCACGGACACCATCCGGTACAACTACCTGGACAACTTCGACCCCATCGAGCAGGCCCGGCAGGCGTAAGAGCTTCACCTCTTTTCCTTTCCCCGTGGCACAAGATTTTCCATGTCCTCTTGCAGGCTCGCTCTGCCCGTTCAGCTGCCTGGCTGCAAAGCCACTTTCCTGCTCCTTTGGCCTTTTTTTGGCTCGGTTTTGGTCCAGTTGTAGCTGCAGCTGCCCCTGCTTTGTGTCCTCTCAGCGTGACGCGTCAGGCCGGAACTCCTGGGGGATGTCACAGAGCTGGAATGGGAGGAATTAGGACAAGGGGGTGTCGGAGAGTTTTTAAATGAAGCTGCCAGGCCGGGAGGAATGTGTGGGTTTTGCACGGCGGAGGAGGGATGAATGAATTGTGATGAAATAGAATTCTATCACTCGGAGGATCTCCTGGCCGAGAGCGGGCTGGGAGGATTGAATTGCAGGGCAGGTGTAAGAGGATGTGGGAGCGCTGAAGTGATGAATGGTATTTGTGTCTGCACTGCCTGGATCCATCACTTCCTGGGCTCCCAGGGCTAAAGAAAGGCATTTCCCTCCCAAAGTTTTGCACATGGATCTCTGTTAGAACAGCCCCAGGTTTCCTTTTGTCACCTCTGGCACTGGAGATTTTCCCAATCTCAGATCCAGGGTGAATTTTCTGTGCACGGACAAGCACAGGGAGGCTGTGGGAGCGACCAGTGGGAAGAGTTCCCCCTTTTCTTGTGTGAATCCCTGGAAACACCACCTCTGACCCTTCCCGGGGTCACCTCGGCCCAGCTGATGTGAAAAAGGTGAGGCTGTGATTACCCCAAGCCTGGCAAACAGCTCGCGGCTCCTCTTGGCCATTCCCTGGTTCCTGTGGGAACCCAGGGGCTCACCACGCCGGGAGCAGGAGAATCCTCTCCTCCGTGCCAACAAAAACCTTGGGAACCCACGGAGCCACAGCGACAGCACCCGGGTTGTGTTTAAGTCAATATCCAGCAGAGCCAGGATTATCCCCGTGCCCGGGAACAATCGGCCCAGGAATTACCCCAGCCAGGGAAAGTTTGGCCAAGCACTCTCGGAGCTCTTTCCCAGCGTGCTCAACCCTGCCGGACCCAGCGCTCCTCCGGGCTGTTCCACACAGCTCCCAGCTGCCCGAGCACTTGGGAAAAGCCCTTTGTGAATCACCTCTTAATCCGCGTCCCCTGCTCCTTGGATGTTGCACTACTTCAAAGAGCTTCCCAGTTTCCACCTCACCCTCTTTCTGCGGGACGTTTCCCAACCCTAGCACCGCTTTTGGGTCGAGTTCTTGGAGGCTTTTCACGGAATGTGTTCACCAAATGCTTCCTGCTGCAAAGGAACGTCCTGGCGTTACTTTCCAGTCGTGCTCGCTGGGTTTGTGCGGCTGCTCCCAGAGGTTTCTGTGAGGTTTAGGATTCTCCTGTGCCACGAAAAAGTGGGACAAGCCTTGTTTTGAAGAGTTTAGCTTGTCCCAGCTGAGAACCAGGTGAAAACAACTCCCCTGCAACAACGAAACAGTGAATAACAAACACACTCCCTGTTTGCCTCCCCTGAGCGAGATCCCAACCTCTCTCCATTGGTGGAGAGAATTTTAATGCCGAACCTTTAATTCCAGCAAATCTGCCATTTATCCACAATTACAGAGGATTATTGAGAGGAGGGAGAGGAATTCCGTGAGATTTGCTGGTTTATCAAGGATCTGCCTTTAATATCACTTAAGCTGCAGGTAATTGCTGCTGCTCAGGCTCATCTGGGGTGATTATTCAGCAGCGCAGGTGCCACGTCTCAGGTGCTGACCCAGCCTCCCACTCCCACAACAAAGTTCTGGTGCTTCTTTTCCACGGACACTTTGCTGTCCCTTCCCAAAAATCCTCCTGCTGAGGCTCCGTGTTGTGTTCTCCACCCTCTACTTCCAGGCAGCTGCCAGGGGATGGGGAATTCAGCCCTTCAGCTGGACCCCTGGAGCAGGGAGACACCGCCTCGAGCATCCCTCAGGTTTTGGTGGCAGGAAAACGTCACCGCGGTCCCGGTGTCCCTGGGGGATGCCAAGCCTTGGCTTGGAGTCTCCCAGGAATGGGATCCACCTCCACGCAGGCAGACCCTGCCTGACCAGGGCTCGGCTTGGAAGGCAGAAGAGAATCCCAAGATAAAAATCTCCAGCCCCGGCGGCGCTGGCAGGTGCGGCTCTCCCTCGGATGAGCCGCATTCCTGCAGCTCAAGGGCGAAACAAGCGCCCCTCGTGTGAAATGGATGTCAGGAGCAGCGAAATCGGTGTAAAACGAGATCCTGAAACAATAGAAGCGATTTCCCAGGGTTTGCCAAAGGGAATCTGGGAGAGGAAATGGGGATGAGGGCACGTGGGAAGGAGCAGGGATGAGGGTTTCCTTGAGGAGGCGAAGGTGTGGGAGAGGACGTGGCAGAACCCGCAGAAACCCAAAGGGACGGTGGAGAGAAAAGGGTTGGAGGGAGCTCTTCTAGCCCAGCACCTCGACTGGAAATCCCTGGGCCAACAAACCATTTCTTGCCATTTGAGAGCCGAGGAAAACTGGAGCTGTGGAGAATTCCTTGTGAATCAACAGGATCACATCAAAGGAATACCTGACGCCACCATCAAAGCAACGTGAGAGACTGGCTGCTACCTTGAATCCCAGTTAATCTGCCTAATTCCAGGTTGAATTTTGCAGAATTTAAGAGGTAATCCACACAAAAAGTAAGCTTTTCCTGACTCTTAGACCTGGTTAAAATCTCCTTGGAGCTCGACTTAACTCTGCAATTGTTTCCTGGTCCGAAGGGAGGGGAGGACTTTGCTGCTTATCATATCAGGGTGAAATATTACCATTTAAATGGCAAAGTTCACAGAATTCCAGAACAGTTTGGGTGGAAAGAGACATCAAAGATCATCCTGTTTCAACCCTGACACCTTCCACCATCCCAAGCTGCTCCGAGTCCCGTCCAGCCTGGCCTTGGACACTTCCAGGGGTCCAGGGGCAGCCACAGCTTCTCTGGGCAGCCTGGGCCAGGGCCTCCCCACCCTCACAGGGAATGATTTCTTCCTAATCTCTGGTCTAAATCTCTCCTCTTTTAGTTCAAAACCGCTCGTGTAAAAAGCCACTTCTTGTCACCTGTGATGAGGAAGAGTTTTTGTCTGTTCCTTGGTCGGTCTTTTGAGTCATCAGCCGCCTTCTCCCCTCCACAGCAGCACCAAAACACCACTGCTGAGGATCCCCAGCAGAGAACTCACCCTTGTTTAGCCAAAAAAAGGGCAAAGATGGGAAGCAGAAGGAGCCGCAGTCAATTCTCAATTGCGCAGTGCAGTGGAGACAAAGGGAGTCCTGTGAGTGGAAATTAGAAATACACTCTGCAGGCTGTGAGACCGTAATGGGCTCTTTGGCTTTGAAAAACAGATCAATACATTTCCAGACAGCAGCTGGGTGAGGGTTTGGCCTGGACAGGCTCGAACAATAGCACTGGGCCACAGCTGAGGAGTGCCCAAAAAATGGGGTTCATTTGCAATCTGGATGATAATGGAAACCTATTTTTTGTTTCCGCTGGATTTCTTTGCTGCTTGCTCAGAAAGGTAGGAGCTTGTACCCTAAATCTGTGCTCAGAAGCTCAGTGAAAACCCCCCTGCAGCATGAGGGAGGTGGGACAGAGATCCCCCAGGAAGTTCACGGCGAGATTTTGGGTTTAGTTGGGACAATGTGGGAAAAGCTTCGCAGTCACCGAGCAGGGAAATTAGGAATAGCAGCCATCAGATGTGCAGCCAAGGGAGTGGTGGGGTGATAGAGAAGAGATACAGACAGGGCTGAGTTACAAATTGCCTGGAAGGGGTTATCAAAATCCCTCCATAGAATTATAGCTGTGGCCATCGGCGTTGTAATTTATCACGGCGATGATTTCTGGTAGGTCTGGTTTGTTTTCTGCCTGAATTGTC
Source organism: Platysteira castanea (assembly GCA_013397175.1). Classification (NCBI taxonomy): domain Eukaryota; kingdom Metazoa; phylum Chordata; class Aves; order Passeriformes; genus Platysteira; species Platysteira castanea. The sequence continues at coordinate 765,603 of VYXC01009308.1, forward strand.
CGAGAAGCTTTTTGTTATAGACAAAAAACTCCCCTCCGGAGAACAGCAAGGAGGGATTCGCCTCTCTGGGCACAAAGAAATATTGCAAAGGGGAAGTGAAAGATTTTTATCTAAAGCCGAGTTAGGAAATTTTCCTGTGGGGCTCTGATCTGCCTACAGAGGCCCAGGAGGGCGTTTCTGTCGGGCCCTGCACGCACAGTTCCGCTGGAAGGCATCTGCTGTTTGTGCAGCTCGTTGCCAATAAATCAAAAGATTTGCCTCCCACTTGATCATGAATAATGAATTCCGATTCCATCCGAGCGCTGGAGCCCCGCCAAGACCGCGGCCTTGTGCCTCAAGACGGGGCCCTGCTACTTCTCACGACAACAGTTCGGCCAAAACGCAAGTCCCGTCCCTCCTCCCCGGCCTTGGGTAATTTAGGGCCGTAGGCTGGCCCTAAAAAACAGTCGCATATTGTCCCGGGGTGTTTACCCAACGAGAAAATAATTACTTGCAGTAATTGTTCTGACAAAGAGGGGCTCGCTCGCGTGAGAAGGACTCGGAGCGGCCCCGTCCTCCCCGATCCCGGCGCCCGTCTCTGCCTTTCCACGCTGCTGAACAGCCAGCCCAGCACCCCGTGCCTGCTGGGAATTAAAATATTCCTTAAGGGAGGAAAACGGGGTGAGAAACACCGAGTTCAGCGCCGGGAGTGAGAGACCTGCCATCCTCATCCGGGCTCTGACGCTTTTTTCCTCGTCCTCACTCCTTCCGTTTTCCTGTGGAGCTGAGGTTGTGGGGCTGAGCTGACACCGTGATTTGGACACCAGAACGCAGCAGCAGATACCTAAATTTACAATAATATCTTTATTTACAGCCACACGGCCGGGGCTCCTTCTACCCAGCGGTCACAGGAAAACACCTTTGAGATCACTGAGCCCAACCATTACCTGGACACTGCCAGGTCCACCAAAACAAGCAGTTCATTCCCAGTTGGAATATTTTGGATTGAATCTTCTCCCTTGACAGTTTGTGATTATAAACAGGTGGCAGTTTTCCTCAATTTCCCACTGGAAATAATGCTGGATTTGATTTTATGGTCCTGGACTGGTGGGATGAGGGAACATTGGACACGTGCTGGTGTTGTGTGGTGCAATCCTGGTTTTTCACAGGATAAAAGTTGCTCTTAAAATCTATTTCCACTCTTTATATCCGTGGTTTTTGTATTCCTACTGTGCCTTTTTTAGCACGGAGCCCAGAGACACCAGGAGAACCACCCAGAGCTGCTGCTTTAAATTCCCAGATTCCATATCACGGAATTTGAACGTGGAATGAACACCTTCGGATCATGAACCTGCCTGAGCGCCTACAAACAGTGCCTCAGAGTCTGGATTTTACTCCTGATACTGGAAAAAAATGTGGCAGCTGGCCATATTCCAGTGCAATTCACTTAATTTCCACGCTCTGGAATATTCCTGTTCTGCCAGTTAATTGTGTTGAGTTTAATAACAGCGGAATGTAACATCAAAAATTACACATTTATATATTTATACATATACAAATACAAATATATAGAATTACTTGGCTGTAAAAACAGCGAATAAACACCTTGTTGGAGGCAGCCCCCAGCCTTTTTTACACTTTGGGTTACACAAACATCACTGAAAACTCTCAAATTGATTTAGCTCAACTTCTTTTCTGTGAATTTCCCTAAGGTGCTGTAACATCTTAGGTGGACTTCGTTTAAATCACTGAGCCTGAGCTTGTGTTTGAGGGCCCGAATTTGTCATAACTTAAAAAAATACTGAGCTCCCACCTTCCCCTGAGCCCTGGGAGCTGATTGTGCTCTTTGGGGCTGCCTCAGGGGCGAGATAAAAATGTCTTATCTCAACCCATCTCTCTTTAGGCAGCAATATCCCAAAGGATTTGATTTTTATCCACCCCAGGGAAGGAGCTGCATGGCATTTATCGATATTTTTGCGTTCTGCTCTGCAGGAGGAGGAAGGGAGGAGGGCACACCCCAGACCTGAGCAGGCAGGCGGCTGAGAGGAAGAAGAGAGGGGCTCGTGCATCCCATCAGCTCCGGAAGGTGAAATCCCTGGCAAGTGTCACCAGTCCGTGGTTCCATCACCCGGGGCGGTGCCGGGCAGCCCCAGGAATGTTGTGAGCTCAGGGTTTTTCCCTCAGGGAGGTGCTACCGAGGGGACACCTGGGCAGGAGGAGGACACAAAGCCCCCCATGGCTGGCTGCTCCCAGGGAATCTCGCCGCATCCCAGACACGGCTGGCGGTGGGAAAGGGACGGCCCTGTCTGTGCAGAGACAGCGACCCTGTTCCCCGCTCCTCCCTCTCCTTGCCATCCCAAAAATCCCTTTCCCTGCTGTTCACAAAGTGCTGGCACAGCTCCCTTCCAACACAAAGTCTCACAGCTCCGCGTCGCCGCCGTTCGACGTCGGGTCGTGCTCCGTGCCCCGAACCCGAGCGAAGCAGCCCCAAATCTCAACACTGAGGGCTCATTGTGCTGGGGGCTGCTAAAATAGGGCATCCCCCCACGAAAGGAGCCCAGGGAAGTCGTTCCAGAAAGCTCCACGGGGTTTGTGGAGGTGGCAACAAAGAACGGCCAGGAGAAGGCCACGCTCGCGAGCGCGTCGGGGGTCTGGGAGCAGACCTGGAAGCCAGGGAATGCCTGGGAGTGGGGCTGAAGGAGGGTTGCATAAAAGAGAGGCATTGTCTCCCGGGTGGGGAGGCATCCTCCTGACCCAAATACAGCCTGCGGGCAAGGAAATTGATTCTGGCACTGGGAAAGGACAGAAAATTTCATTATTCAGCCTCTGCCTTACAGTTCGCACCCTCTTGCTCGGGAGATCGGAGTGGCCTCGCTCGGGTTCCTCCCACCACAACTTCTCCTTCCCAATTTCAAGCTGTTTTATTGCCAGGCCAGAAGTGAGAGGATCTCAGCTCAGAGTAAAAATAGGTGAATTTAATTTTCCTTCCCTGGATTTTAGGGAATTTATGTGATCTCTGAAGTTAATTAACCTGCAACCTCAGTCAGGAAGGATTTAACTGATATAAAATCAGGGAATCGCGGAGTTGTTAAGGTTGGAAAAAAATCCTTAAGATCGTCCAGTCCAACCATTCCCAGCACTGCCAAGGCCAGCCCTGAGCCACGTCCCCAAGTGCCACATCCACAGGGATTTTCCATCCCTGCAGGGATGGGGGCTCCAGCACTGCCCTGGGCAGCTGTGCCAGGGCTGCACAGCCCTTTCCAGGCAGGAATTGTTCCCAAAATCCGACCTGAACCTGCCCTGGCACAGCCTGAGGCTGCTCCCACTCATCCCATCCTTGTTCCCTGGAAGAAATCCTGATCCCACCTGGCTGCCTCCTCCTGTCTGGGAATTTCAGAGAGGGAAATTCCCTCTGGAGCCTCCTTTTCTCCAGGCTGAGCCCCTTTCCCAGCTCCCTGAGCCTCTCCTGGTGCTCCAAACCCTTCCCCAGCTCCGTTCCCTTCCCTGGACACGCTCCTGCCCCTCAGGATCTTTCCCAGGACAACAGTCCTGGATCCCTCGGATTTCGGAGTTGTCCCCATGTCAGAAGAAGAGCTGAGCTTTTTATCCTCATGTACAAACCTGTTGCTGCTCCAGCCAGAAATGGAGCGCAGCCCCAAAGACAATAAAGCTGAAGTTAAACCAGGCTGACTCAGAGGAAAAAAAATAAATAAATAAATATCATTATCAAAAATAATCCAGAATTATTTTCCACTTCTTATTAAAGGCAGCATTGGGAAACCTGGTTGCAATGAAGACCTTTGAAAAGGCTCCTATTTAATCAAGCCTAAATAAAGAGGCTTAATGTGCAAATCTTTCAGCAAATCCTTAGAAGAAGAATGGCCCAGGATGAAAGAACAAGCGCCCAAGGCGAGCAAACACCGAGCCAAATTAAAATGAAACCCTTAAATAGATCAATGACCCGAGTGCAGACCGTAGGTGAGAATAAAAAATATTCCAGCCAACAACGAAGGTGTAAAAAAAAGGGGTTTTTAGATGGAGGCTCAACCAGAGCACACCAAAATGAGAATAAACACCTAATTAAGGGGACATCCACTGGCTCCACGTTTGCTTGTGGTGAATGAGTTCTCCAGTCAGCCTGGGAGGGTTTGGAGTTTATTACTGACCGTGGAAAGCACAGAATGTGGCCAGGCTCGCTCTTCGTTCGGAGTAAATTAAAGTCAATTGGGCCAATTACCAGAAATAGTAAATTACAGTGGGTGAAGTGAACGAGGTCTCCGCGTTCCGCACGTGGAACCCCCACGTCCGTGCAGGGGGAGGGAATTCCTGCCCTCCCTTTATCCCGGGAAATGCTCCGAGGATGCTCCAAGGATGCCACTCCAGGGATTTCCGAGCCCAAGGTGTCGCTGCTGCCACGCCGGTGCCCTTCCCACGGGTCCTTCCCAGAAAATTCCCAGATATTTTATGGGGAAGGTAGACCTGGATGGAGGGGCTGGGTCTGCTCCAGACACTGCCCCACCCTCACAGCTGCTCCCAAATTATTTTTAGTCCTCACTAAATGACATCTTTTTGGCAGGATCAGTCGTTCCCCCCTCCCTGCCTGTGTCCTGTGGAAATGAGGTTGCAGGATTTGAAGGCAGGAATGCGTTTTTTCCATGATGTATTGATGGGGAATTGATGTTCTGAGTCAAAAATGCCATTTCCAGGAGGTGGGAATAGCCTGCAGGAAAATCCAGGATTCCCAGCACACGGTCCTGGGCCATCTAAATTTATATTCTATAAACCTTATTTTGAGTTTTCTTTATTGAACATAATAATGTTTGTTCTCTATCCTTGCCAAATAATTTGGATCAGTCCAAAAAAAACCTCCAAGCTGTTCTTTTGCAGAACCTGGAGGTTTTTTTGAATTTTTGGGATCTTCCTCAAGGAATAAACTGTTGTTGAGAGATTATTTTTTGGGGGGTTAATTTTTATACTGATTATGTTACCAAAAAAATCATCCCTTACACTTTTGAGTCTTCAAACACTGAGCGAGACTGGGATCAGTCCCAGCCATGTGCACAGGGGAGAATTTGGGCATTAACATATTAATTGATGTGGAGAATTAATTAATGTGGGTTTAGCTTGGCTGGCATCAATTTTTAATTGGGTCCTTCTGGCCTTAAGGTAAATTTAGATCCCAGCACAGCTCAAATAAAGCAGATCATGGTTGTATCTTTTAGGAATATTATTTGGGGATATCATTTGGGAATAAAATTTATAGAATGTATGGAATTTCTCAGTGGATTCCAATGTCTCCAGTCCCTCTGAAGCTGTTGGGATGATGATCTCTTCTCTTCTCTTCTCTTCTCTTCTCTTCTCTTCTCTTCTCTTCTCTTCTCTTCTCTTCTCTTCTCTTCTCTTCTCTTCTCTTCTCTTCTCTTCTCTTCTCTTCTCTTCTCTTCTCTTCTCTTCTCTTCTCTTCTCTTCTCTTCTCTTCTCTTCTCTTCTCTTCTCTTCTCTTCTCTTCTCTTCTCTTCTCTTCTCTTCTCTTCTCTTCTCTTCTCTTCTCTTCTCTTCTCTTCTCTTCTCTTCTCTTCTCTTCTCTTCTCTTCTCTTCTCTTCTCTTCTCTTCTCTTCTCTTCTCTTCTCTTCTCTTCTCTTCTCTTCTCTTCTCTTCTCTTCTCTTCTCTTCTCTTCTCTTCTCTTCTCTTCTCTTCTCTTCTCTTCTCTTCTCTTCTCTTCTCTTCTCTTCTCTTCTCTTCTCTTCTCTTCTCTTCTCTTCTCTTCTCTTCTCTTCTCTTCTCTTCTCTTCTCTTCTCTTCTCTTCTCTTCTCTTCTCTTCTCTTCTCTTCTCTTCTCTTCTCTTCTCTTCTCTTCTCTTCTCTTCTCTTCTCTTCTCTTCTCTTCTCTTCTCTTCTCTTCTCTTCTCTTCTCTTCTCTTCTCTTCTCTTCTCTTCTCTTCTCTTCTCTTCTCTTCTCTTCTCTTCTCTTCTCTTCTCTTCTCTTCTCTTCTCTTCTCTCCTCTCCTCTCCTCTCCTCTCCCCTTCCCAGTTGTCACTTTCTGCCGATCTGGAGCCCCTCCCGAAGCCCCCAATCCGTCCCAGCTGGGCCACCCCTCAGCACACGGGGAACCTGCCCCCCAAGGCAGCAGCCAAGGCGCTGGCCCAGAGCTCCCGCTGGAACGCCGGGATCCGGCCGGGCCCTGTCCGAGCTCCACAGCCACGGCAGAGAGGAACTGGAGATGGCAGCAGGACGGACACCAGGCCCCCATGTGAGTGTGATGGCCTGTCCCTGGGGAGGCTGTTCTGGAGACAACAGCCAAATCATGGAATCATAAAATCTTGGAATGGTTTGGGTGGGGACGGACCTGAAATCCCACCCCCTGCCATGGGCAGGGACACCTTCCACTATCCCAGGTTGCTCCAAGCTCCGTCCAACCTGGCCTTGGACACTCCCAGGGATCCAGGGGCAGCCACAGCTTCTCTGGGAATTCCAGGCCAGCCTCTCCACCCTCCCAGCCAGGAATTCCTCCCCAAAATCCCACCCCAATCTCCCCTTTCCCAGTGGGAAGCCATTCCCTGTGTCCTGGCCCTCCATCCCTTGTCCCAAGTCCCTCTCCAGCTCTCCTGGATCCCCTCTCACGGGGTGGAGGACAAGGCAGTGGCTCCGGATGTTGGGAATCAGAGGACAGGGATTTGCTGCACCAGCAGAGAACACGTGGCCGGAGATGCCACATCCAGCCCTTCCCAACCCACCTGTTTGTCACAGCTGTCACCATGGGATGGAACACGTGGGCTGGGATCACCAGCACTCCTTGGCAGGGCAAGGGGTCCTGGGCCAGACGTGAGAGTGGGCTCTGTCCAAAATCCAAGTCCTGGAGAGGATCCAGGAGGAGCTGGAGCGGTTGGGTTGGAACCAGAGCACCCAGCAAATTCCAGGGAAACAAACAGCAGCTGGGAAATCCAGGAATGCCTCCCAAAAATCAGGAGGCGGAATGACACGGTCCCAAACGATTCGATGCCATTCCAGTTGGCTTGGAAGGCTCTTCCTGGGACATCCTGAAGCTCCTCAGTGTCAGGAGCCTGCTGGGAAAGCCTTTTCGGGGTCTTTGGGAAGTCCTGCTGGTTCACATCGGGGTCGTCACCATGAGGGCTTCAATCTGTGACCCCCTGGTGGTTTTTTGTGCAAAAATGGTGAAGAACCTGGAGTGAACAAAGGAAAAGAGGATTTTGATGGAATACTGGGATTTTAGGAAAGACACAGGGGTAGAGTGACGGGAGTTCCTACAGGCCAATGATTATTCCGTAATGATTGGTGATCCCATCTAGGTGGGAGATGGTGGAGCACGTGGAGACTCAAAGGATCTCCCAAACCTTGCATTTTTAGCAGATCCATAGGTCAATCTCCATGAGGAGGATCCACAGGGCAAACCAGTGATCCCAAATCCTTGTGAGGGAAGAAAGGATCTCCTCACAGACGAGGGATCATACATCAGGAAAGCACTGGAATGCTTAGATTGGGTTGGATTTGGGAATGGATTTAGATTTGACATTAGGAAAAATTTCTTCACTGGAAGGGCTGTCCAGCCCTGGCACAGCTGCCCAGGGCAGTGTTGGAGTCCTGATCCCTGGAGGGATTGAAAATCCCTGTGGATGTGGCACTTGGGGACATGGATCAGCGGTGGCCTTGGCTGTGCTGGGGGACGGTTGGACTGGATGATCTTGGGATGCTTCTCCAGCCTTAACAATTCCATGATTCCACGAACGAGGCCTAAGGAAAACACAAGTGGGAAGCAGAACATGAGTGCAATCCTGGCCATAAAAACTCCGGGATCGGGCTGAAGGGTCCCGGTGCTGAAGCCATACAAAGTTTCCATAAAACAGGACCCTGATCCTGGAATCCCACAGCCCGGATAAAGCCATGGGAATGTTGTGGGCTGGGCCGGGGCCAAGTCATCCAGAGTTTAGTGTGGGATCTGGGCCTCGGCTTTGGTCATTCCAGGGAATCCAGGGAATTCTGCCGTGGTGGCCTCCCAGGAACGCGTCCCTCGGCTCTGGAGGCGCTGGGAGTGGGGAGAAGGTGTTAAAGTCTCTGAACTTCTCCATGAGGAGAATTCCAGCGCTGCCTGAGAGGATGTGGGAGCACAGGGAATTCCTGCAGGGATGGGAGCTCCCAGGGACCGTTCATGGGGCCATACTGGGACACCCTGAGATGTGCCAAATCCAGCCCCGGCTGCATCCAGGAAAGTTAAAAACTGTGGAAGAGGAAGGGGTTAGTGGGGAAAGAACTTACCCACAGCACTGCTGTGTACAGCACTCCAGGGAAAATTATCCCTGAGGGATTGCACCCGGATTAGGGACAATTTTGCACGGCAGAACTGTGTTTTGGGGGGTTTTTTGTATCAGAGAGAGACAAATCCTATCGTAATTCCTTCAGGGACCTCTCCCGAACCTCTGTGAATTCTGCCAGGCTTTTCCCAAGGGAAACATCCCACCTCTGGATCCTGCTCTGGCCAGGCTTTGCCAGGCTGTGTTTGCAGATCGTCAGCAAGGGACAGGAAAAGGGAAACTGTTCCGATTGAGGATTATTTTCCCTGCAATGAGATCACGAGCGGGAATAATCTTCCCACTCAATCCAGATTTGGGAAGGTATTTGAGGTATTAAATGCCACAAAAATCCCAAGGATTGGCTGAGCACTTAAATACGTTTAGAATCGGAATTCTCTAAGTTAATCAGAATTCTCTAAATTATTCAGAATTCTCAAAGTTATTTTGATTCTTACTATTTTTCTTTCACGCAGCATCTCCCCTGTTTGAGGCTCAGCCCTGGCAGATTCCTTCATCCAACCAAGGATCTGACACGGAGTAAGGGAGGATCCAGAGCATCCTTTATCCAAGCAGAACAGAAATTTATCCACAACAGGGACGTTCCTGCCGAGCTTTGGGGTCGGAACCTGTTTTCCTGTCACTGGTGCTGCATTCCCTTTTCCTTCTGGAATCATCTCTGGGAGGTTCACCTGGAATTTTGACCACGGAGACGCCTCCTTAGATCCTTGTCAGAGCTGCTGGGCCTCGTGGGCAGTTGCCTGTGGATCATTTGGACATCCTGGGGCACATCCCAGGGAAAACCAGGTTAGGGATGTGCTGGAGACAGAATTCCTTTCTCGTGCTAAACAAAGGGATTCCATCTTTTCCATTGGGTTAGTGAGGAGGAAATCAAATCCCACGCTCTGGATTGAAGCCTTGCACACGGACCCGTGGGGAGCTGGAATTTGTCACTGAAGGGATTGGGAATCCCGTGCTCTCTCTCTCTCTCCTTGGTCTTTTAGGCAGTTTGGGGAATTCCCAGAAAATGGAATAAAAAGCAGTTTTGAAGGATAAGGGGACTGCAAGCACAGTGGCTGTAACTCATCCCAGAGAGCTGGGACAAAACCGAACCTTTCCATTCATTGGGAAAAATCACGGCGTGCACACAAACCCTCAGCATTCATGGACAAAAATCACATTTCCGAGGAAACTCCAACCACCAATCACAGCATCACAGATTCAGACTTTTCAGAAATCCCGGATTTTGGCAACACCAGGCACCGGGCACGGCATCCCGTGGGTGGAGAGCACCCAGGGGGGGACGCTTCCCACTGGGAAATGTGAATTCCAGCTCCCAATCCCTGATTCGGCAGCTCAATGCATCTCCCTCTCCCAAACTTTGGGGTTTTTCTGGTTTTCCTGGGTGCTCGGATGGACGAGTCCATCCCAACCACCACAAAGGCCAAAGAACTGATGAGTCTGAGCTGTCCCCTCCCAAAAAATCATCCAGGACCTGGCAGATGGGAATTATCTTCGGATCCGCTGATTATGCAGGAGACCAGACTGATGAATTTTGATTAAGAAACCAAAATTTTGAGCATTTAAGGTGAGGTGGAACAAACCCCATCCAAAACATTCATCAGCATCATTCCCTGGAATTGCAAATTTCTCCTTGCCAGCCTTTTTTTGCCTAGGAAACCAAGTTAAACTGATTGTTCCATGTCTGCTTCTTGGGCTTCCTAAATCCAGGCTATTTTTGGTTTCCATTAGGCAGCAACTGAGGGTGAGATCCAGGTTACAAACATGGAAATGATGTAACCCTGCAGCAATGGTTTCTGTTTTCCCATCAGTATTCCCAGGAATTGTACAATTCCCAGGATCTGAGTGGTCTCGGAGGTCAGCCTTGGACAGGCACTTCGCTGCATCAGATCATATTTTAAGTGCTCACTGCACATTTTAAAGTGTAAGCCTACTCTGATTTATATATTTTTTGTATTTATGATGCCGTAAAATAATAAATACAAATGCCAGGAATGTGTTAAGCCACGTCAATTATCCCTGGAATGGGAGGAAACCTACGGAAAGCCTTGATGTAACCCCTATTAATCAGAATAAAATCCAGCGTACTTATACTGAGCGTAAACATATTTTACATCGTTCCTGAGGTCACAAAACGGCTCCGAATTTGAAAAGGAGAGGGAAAAAATTCTCCATCAGCTGCCTGTGGCACTCCCTGGGGCAAAACACATCGCGCTGAGTGCCTGGGGCTGCTGATCCGCAGGGGCAGACGGTCCTCGCCCCGCTCAGCTCCCAGATAACGCTGATAAGAAATAAGGATGTCGAGGATGCCGAGCCTTTGGAGATGCGCATTCCCCCGCCCCCTCGGCGTTTCCAGGTCCTGCACGACTGGAACCAGCCCCAGCCTCTGATGAAAAGGAAAAGCCCAGGGGCCGATGAATCAGCAGCAGCAGCGAGGTGAGAACCGAGCCCCGGGCTGCAGCCCCGCTCAGACGTGGGGAACAAACCCGAACACGCCAGGCTCCCTCCGACTCCAGCTCTGCTACCCCAAAACTCCACCTGCGCCTCCCCGGTGCTCCTTGCCCCCGAGGAAGGGCAGAGTTTGGTAGCGGAGTTTGGCTTCGCGGCCAAAATGAAGTTTTCCTGATTATTCTGAGCTGGAGAAGCAGAAACCTGGGAAAAGGAAAACGTGGCGCTTCTGCGGATGGGAGCCGCAGGTGGGAGCCCGGCTGGAGGATTTTGGGAGATGTCCGGCTCGTGTGGAGAGGTGGAAGATGAGGGAACGTGAGCTGCTGCCAGGGAAGTGGGAGCAGGAGGAGAGCCAAGTCTCGGCAGCGGCGTTGGAGGGATAAAGGGTTAATGGATGGTGCTGGGGGAGCGTGGAGACCTTGTGGGAAAGGGAGAGCAGCCAGGAGAGGAAATAAATGCAAGATAAAAAGCTGCTGTAATCAGTGGATGAAGCTGATAACGAGCAGAGAGCACGGCTCAGCTCCAAGGCTGAGACGAGGGCGTGAGGAATTGTTCTTAGGGAGGGACAGGGATATGGGAATGGGTTTGAAATCCACCGCCTCGTCCCTGCTGGAATGTTCAGACCCATCAGGGATACGGGAATCAGTTTGAAATCCATTGCCTCGTTCCTGCTGGAATGTTCAGATCCATCAGGGATATGGGAATCTTGTCCCTGCTGGAATGTTCAGACCCATCAGGGATACAGGAATGGGTTTGAAATCCATTGCCTCGTTCCTCCTGGATTGTCCAGACCCATCAGGGACATGGAAATCAGTCACCTAGTCCCTGCTGGAATGTTCAGACCCATCAGGGATACAGGAATCTTGTCCCTGATGGATTGCTCAGACCCATCAGGGATACGGGAATCAGTTTGAAATCCAT
>VYXC01009308.1:782739-803417 GCA_013397175.1 Platysteira castanea
ACCCGGGGGACCCCCCAAAACCCGGGCCCCCCCTCCCGGAGCGGTCCCGGCGCCCCCCGGTGGTTGCTGGCGGAACTGCACCCCCCATTGTGCCGCCCTCCCGGCGCTTTACGGCGCTTTCGCGACGGCGCGGGGCGGTGCCGCTTTACGGCAGAGCTGTGGGACAGGCCGCGGGATCCGCCGGGATGAAGCAGAAAAGGAAAAATGCGAAAGGTAAAGGAGAGACCTGAGGGGCTGGAGCGTGTCCGGGGAGGGAGTGGAGCTCGGGGAGGAGCGGCTGAGGGGGCTGGGAGAGGGGCTCAGCCTGGAGAAAAGGAGGGTCAGGGGGGACCTTGTGGCTCTGCACAAGTCCCTGACAGGAGGGGGCAGCCAGGGGGGTCGGGCTCTGCTGCCAGGGAACAGGGACAGGAGGAGAGGAAATGGCCTCAGGCTGTGCCAGGGGAGGCTCAGGTTGGATATTAAGAGGAATTTCTTAACTTCAAGGGCTGTCCAGCCCTGGCACAGCTGCCCAGGGCAGGGGTGGAGTCCCCATCCCTGGAGGGATTTAAAATTCCCGTGAATGTGGCACTTGGGGACACGGCTCAGGGCTGGCCTTGGCAGTGCTGTGGATGGTTGGGCTCTATGGTCTTGGAGCATTTTTCCAACCTAAACGATTCCTTGATTCTCTGTGTGTGTGTGTGCAGTGGGAACACGAGGTCAGCCTCGCTCTGCCCTTTCCTGGTTTTTTTTTTGAACCTTCCTGAGGTTTTGGGGTGCTTTTCCCGGTGCTTTTCCCACTGTTTTTCCCTGGGAGGCAGAGCCCTGGGTACCCGGGTGGTGCTCAGGAGTTGGCCTCGTCCTGGCTCCCGGGGGCAGAATGGGGAGTCCCGGTGTTATTGGGCTTTTCCCTTAAAGCAGAGTGGGAAAAAAAAGCTGGGAATGGTGCAGCAGCCGGGTCTGTCCTGCCAAACCCTGCAGAGAGAGAGAACAGGTGGGAATAGCTGAGGAAGCTGTGCCGAGGGAGGGTTAGGTTGGATTTTAGGAAAAAGTTCTTCCCCCAGAGTGTGTTGGGGCGCTGGAACAGCTCCCCAGGGAATGGTGACATTCCCAAGGTTCCCAGAGCTCTGGGAGTGTTTGGACAACGCTCTGAGGGACAGGGTGGGAATTTTGGGGTGTCTGTGCAGGGCCAGGAGCTGGATTTGATCCTGGTGGGTCCCTTCCCACTCAGGATATTCCCTGGTTCTGTGATTTTGGTAAATGCAGGTTGCTGATGACAGGAAATGTTCCTGCCGCGTTCTGTGTGAGGGTGGGGATGCTCTGGGATGGAATTCCCAGAGAAGCTGAGGCTGCCCCTGGATCCCTGGGAGTGCCCACGGCCCCTGGACGGGGCTGGGAGCAGCCTGGGACGGTGGAAAGTGTCGGGTTTGGGTTGAGAGGAGCTTTAAATTCCCTTCCCACCCAAACCACTCCGCGATTCTGTGACAGGAGTTGAGGGCGGGTGCCCCTGGGTCCTCACAGGCAGGGAAATCTCTGACTCTTCCCTGGTTTTGCTCTGTCCCTGTTCCAGGGGAGCTCAGCCAGGCCGAGCTGATGGTGATGACCATTGCTGACATCATAAAGCAGCTCCTCGAGGCTCACGAGCAAGGAAAAGATGTGGATCTCAACAAGTGAGTGATAACATCAGGAAATTCTGGGCTGATTTGCTACTGAGTCCCAAAATGGGTGGCATTGCTGAAAAACTCCAAGAAACTCTCGTTGCCTTTTTTTTTTTCCACCTGTGTCCATCCTTCCATCAGGGAAAGGAAAGGTTAATATAGGAATAATATTAAATCGGATTTTTTTAGGGTTGAACAACACGTGAAGTTGTTGTTTACAGAAACTTCTTGCTCCTTTATTCATGTGGAGTAATAAAACCTGAATTTGCCACACTTTTTCCACTTTATTGACATCATTGTGAACTTTTTGTTGGAAATACCTGCCAGGAATTGCCTTGGAGATGAAATCAGCTACAGGCTGGGTGTGTAGGGGTCCAACACATGAATGAAACCCCTGGAAATGGACAAGCCAGAGCCTTGACAGCCTGCATAAAGTTAGGGTAAAACCATATTTAGGAGCAAAATGTGCAGAAAATAAAAACAACTGAAAATCATTGGTGGTTCTGGGTTAATTTTTGGTGTCTTAGTGCACAGTGCAGCTGTTTGCTTTCTAATACTTAGTCTGGAGAGCAAAACTGGGAGAGGCTACCTGGATCTCTGTGGAACTGGTGGAAACGAGGACTTGTTTGGGCTCATTTGGGGTATTTCTGCTCGCAGGCTGAAGACCAAAACCTCGGCCAAGTACGGGCTGCCGGCGCAGCCCCGGCTCGTCGACATCATCGCGGCCGTCCCGCCCCAGTTCCGGAAGGTTCTGCTCCCAAAGCTCAAGGCCAAGCCCATCAGGACGGCCAGCGGGGTGAGCACGGCCACCATCCCTGCCTCCCCTGCCATCCTCCCTGCTCCCAGCCCCAAACTGGGTTTGATTCCTAAAAAAAAAAACAGGATGGGGAATGCCTTTTCTGTGCCCGCAGGGGTGTGGCTTTGAAAAGATTTGGGGGGAAGGTTCCTTCCTTGGAGGTTTCCCTGTGGCTGCTCCATCCCTGGGAGTGTCCAGGGAAAGGTTGGATGGGGCTTGGAGCAGCCTGGGGTAGTGGAAGGTGTCAAGATGGGAACGGGATGGGATTTAAGGTCCTTCCAGCCCAAATCCCATCCTGGGATTCTCTGAGGGAAAAGGGGAACTGCATCCACGTCACTGTGGCCTTTTCAGCAGAGCAGTTAATCCAGTTTGGGGTAAAACACCTCATTCTCCACATTAGACCCCAATTTACACTGAAACGTGGAAACATTCAATAACAGATTCCTGTTTCTTGCTGGTTTTGTTCTCCCTTTCAAGGCTTAACCCCCAGCTATTTTAGGTGGCAGCCCAAGTGCAGAACATCTTAAAATAACCCCACGGATGCCCCAGCCCTGCATGAAGCCCTTTATTTCGGTCACTTTGGAGGCAGCAGCTGTAACTCCTCTCCTCCCTTTGCTCCCTGCAGATCGCTGTGGTGGCTGTGATGTGCAAACCCCACCGCTGTCCCCACATCAACTTCACGGGCAACATCTGCGTGTGAGTATGGCCAGCCCAGGGGTGCCCCGTGCTGGGACAGCTCCTGGGGACACTTCTGTCCTCCAGCAGGGATGTGGAGGGGCTGGAGTGTGTCCTGGGGAGGGTTTGGAGCACCAGGAGAGGCTCAGGGAGCTGGGGAAGGGGCTCAGCCCGGAGAAAAGGAGGCTCCAGAGGGAATTTTCCTCTCTGGAATTCCCTGGGAGGAGCCAGGTGGGCTCTGCTTCCAGGGGACAAGGGACAGATGAGAGGGAATGGCCTCAGGTTGCACCAGGGGAGGTTCAGGTTGGATATTGGGAACAATTCCTGTCTGGAAAGGGCCGTCCAGCCCTGGCACAGGTGCCCAGGACAGGGCTGGAGCCCCATCCCTGGAGGGATGGAAAATCCCTGTGGATGTGGCTCAGGGCTGGGAATGGTTGGACTGGATGCTCTTGGATGCCTTTTCCAGCCTTACTGTGATTCCATGACCCCAGAGGACATTTTCCCAGCATTCCTGGGTAAATCCAGTGTTGCAGGAGCAGCCAGGCTCCCTTTCTGCACAGCTGCCACGTTGTTGGTACCTCACACATCACCCCAAAATCTGCTTTTTTTTCACCTTTTCCTCAAGGAGAAAATCTCCTTTCACAACCCAAACCCTCCATTCCATATCAGATTCCCACCTTCATGATTATTAATTTATGATCAATTTCTTAACGACCAGACAGGATTTGCATCCCTGATTTGGGCTGTTGCATCCCTGGGCAGAGGAGCAGGCGGGAGATTCCAGATCCTGCAGGAAAGCAGCAGCATCTGGGAATTCCGAAGGTGGCTGAGCTGAGCCCCACCTGAGGAGGAGCAGGTGTTGCCTGCAGAAAATTCCTTGCTGTGCCATTCCAGTGGCTCTGGAATGACAGAGCACAGATGGAGGGGAGGCCTCCAGCTGCCAAAACCTCCTGGAATAACTCGGTTTTAGCTGAATTAAAGAACACAAGCTTGGCTGAACTTGGAGTCTCTTCCTCAGTCTGACTTTGTGCACCTGAAATCTGCTCTTGGCTGAGCTTTTCCCTTCATTTATTCCCAAACATGCCCTGTCATCCCTGACACATCCGTGAATTTCATTCTGGGTTTGTTTCAGCTCCTCTGTTTGAGCTGTTCCACGTTAATTTCGTGTCTGAAATGGCTTCGGCTGCTCAGCTCCTTGCCAGCAAATTAACGTGGGCACAGTGATTTGCTAATTAATTTTATAATGATGACGGATGACTCGGGGTGAGCTGGCAGGGAGGAAACAAATCAATTATCCTGGGAGGCAAACGGGGCTGGTTGTCCTGGGAGCTGCTCCACAGGGAAAATTCCCTGGGTGCTCCCTCACCTTTCCTGCTGGAGCTGAAGGAGAAGGGGTTGTCCTCCCTCCTGTCTGAGTTCATCTCTGAGCACTTGGAATGATTTGTTCGTTAAATAACACATCCCCAAGCTCGGGAAACAAATGCAGGCGAGGTTTCTCACCAGCCAAATCTTGAAATTCCCAAAATTCCTGGAAAAGCAGGTGGTGGGACAGGGTGATATCCCTGTTTTACATCTCTCCATGCCAAAGAGAAATCATGTTCTGCCTGGGATAGAGTGATGCTCTTGAGAGAACCATGGAAAAGACTCAAATTGTGAAATTCTTTTTTAAAATCAGTTCATCTGTGTGTGACTGTTGCTCCAAAACTCTGTGGCTGCTCCCTAACACAATGCCACATCCCAGGAATATTTTCCACGGATTTTGCTTCTGGAAAGTTGTTTCAGGTGGATGTGGGAGTTTGGCAGGTCTGAAGTGGTTTTGGGCATCCTATTCTCATTAAAATTAATTGAAATTCCTGGTTTGGACTGTGTTTGCAAACACAGGTAGGCTCAGCTCCTCCCGGCCCTCCTGGATTTCACGGAATCACAGAAACTGTTGGAATTGTGAGAGTTTAATTCCTGTTTTCTCTGGTTTTTTGCCCTGCAGGTACTGCCCAGGAGGCCCAGACTCTGATTTTGAATATTCCACCCAGTCCTACACAGGCTACGAGGTACTGACTCCCTCCAGGGGGAATTCCAGCTTTCCATAAGCCCGGCTTTGGGTTAGGCTGGGCTTTATCCTCTACAACTCCCTCGTGAACGAAAATAAAACCAAAACCAATCTGCAGAACCTTCAGGTTCTAAAGCAGCTCCAAGTCTGGGAGTGAAATTCTTAATTACAGTAATTAATGAGTTAAAATGTGAAAAACGGTGCCCTCGTGGAAGAAGGGTCTTCAAACACTGAAATAGGATGTGGGGAGGTTCCTACAGGGTTAAAAAAAGTATAAATTTTGGGGAAAAAATCCCCTTTTTTAGCTGTTAACGCCTCTGAAATGGCATTAATTCCCTTCTATCTGCAGTGATCTCTCCCTAAATTTTTATATTTCCCAATTATTTTCTCCCCGTTGTCTGCAGCAGTTTGTGACTGAATTATTGTGACTGATTTTAACCAAAAAACGCAGAGCTAGGGATGTAAAGCAGGAAAACGAGGTAAAATCCAATAATGAGGTAAAAAACAAGAGCTCAGCATCTTTAAAGTAGGAATTTTGTCACTTGTTACCTCGGGGATTTAAAACTTGTCCCATGAAGGAAACAGGAAAAATGGGAAATACCAAGTGAATCCAGGATACAAAAGGGGTTAAAAATCTCCTAAAAATATTATTAATAGGCTTCCATCAGCTGGTGATAGAAAAAAATGAGGTTTTGGGGATTTCAGTTGAAGGAATAAGTTTAGTTTAGAGAACATTTGAAGCTCAGGGTGAGTCTAGGGGATGCTGCCTGGGTGATTTCTGTTCTGAAAGGAACAGGACGAGAGAAAAGTGCTCTGAGAAACTCTTGGTGAGTTTTGTAATGCTTTTGTGACTCACTACAGGGATTTTTCAGCTGTTGGAGAGCACTAAAAATGGAATAATTCTGGCGTCCCTTTTAGGTCATGTTGCCATCTCAGGACGAAAACGTGTTTGGTTGTATCTTTTGAAGAATTTAAGGAGCCAAATTCATATTTACAATTTTTACAGCGTCTTCATTTGTGGGTTTGAAGGCTTTGGGTCGATCAGGATTTGAAGTTTTCAGCGTTTATTTCAACACTGGAAGTTCTTCTGTTCTTTTTTGCTGTTCTTTGGGGGAGAAAAAGTTTCTAAAATGAAACTTTTTGTGTTTTTTAGCCAACATCCATGAGGGCCATCCGGGCTCGGTACGATCCCTACCTGCAGACAAGGCACAGAGTGGAGCAGGTACATTTGCACAGGGAATTTCCTTGGGATTGGGATGCAAAAAAATGAGAATTCTTTTAATTTCTGGACTGGTGAGCTGCAAAAAAAAATTAAATTTCTACGTTTTAATTGTCCAAATCTCATTTCTGTTAAATAAACGGTGAGTTTTGAACCTCTCCTAAGAGCTTTTGTGTGCAATACATGATTGTTAATAATAATCCCAGCAAAATTGAATTTCTCTGGAATTCTTGGTAATTCCATGGAGAATTTAATACTCAAACAGTGACTTTCCTACCAAAATTCTTTTATTTGGGTGTTTTTTGGAGAATTAGATGTGAAAAGTTTCTCAGCCCTGTTCTGCTTTGATTAGTTTCCTCTTTATCTCCAAATCCATTGGAAAATTCTCCATGAATTCAAGTTTTTAGGGAGAGTTTGTCCTACGTGGACTGAAGGAGATGCAAGGGATTTTTTTGCCTTTTGGCCGAATTTGGGGAGTTTCAGGACCCAGCAACTCCAATAATTCTGATTTTACAGTGAAATCCTCTACTCTGGGCTGTGTTCTTACAGCAGAAAAATGACTTT
The DNA here is from genome assembly GCA_013397175.1 of Platysteira castanea. Taxonomy (NCBI): domain Eukaryota; kingdom Metazoa; phylum Chordata; class Aves; order Passeriformes; genus Platysteira; species Platysteira castanea. The sequence goes on from VYXC01009308.1 coordinate 789,675, forward strand.
TGAGGGGTTTTTTTTTGCAGGGGGAGGCATTTATAAAAAACCTGTACAAAAATATAAAAGATTTCCCATTCACGAAACAACTAAAGGAGGAAACGCAGCGTAAGAAAATCAGGGATTACAACCAAATAAATCCCCGACTGACCATTTTCCCGTCATATTTTTAATTTTCCAGCTGAAGCAGCTGGGCCACAGCGTGGACAAAGTGGAATTCATCGTGATGGGGGGCACCTTCATGGCTCTGCCCGAGGAGTACCGGGATTATTTCATCAGGAACCTGCACGACGCCTTGTCGGGCCACACTTCCAACAACGTGGCAGAGGCCGTCAGGTGAGCGAGCCCGGGTTCTTTAAATCTAGTTTCTTCTTTGAAAACACTGAAGAGAATTGGGTTTTTTAGAAGGGAGTGTTGAGCTAAGTGTATTTTTAGGCAGGGAGTATTTGTAGCCTCGCCCAGCAGTGCAGAGGGGCAGCAGCAGCAGGCAGGAAACCCCGAGCTGGGAATGGGGGAAACGCCAAACTTCTCCCCGATTTCTCGGCGTTCCTTGGCCAGCCCTGTGCCTGTCAGGCCTCACCACCTCGGTGTGGAGCTGTGACGAATCCCATTGCCACGGGGTTCATTCCCTGCAGCCGGGCAGGGCAGCTGCTCCTGCCGGGGAGCCGGGGAGGGCGGCCGGACGTCAGCTCCCGTAAGGAATGACTCAGCCCCGAGAGCGTCAGCGCTCCCGGCCCCTTCCAGCCCCTTCCAGCCCCGAGCTCAGCTCCCCCCTGCAGCAGCTCGGCGTGACAGGAGCCACTCTGCTCATTTTACAGCTCAGAAACCACGGGCTGATTGCTGATTGATTCCCACGTGCATCGGGGCGGGAAACGCTGAATTTTCAGCGCTTTTCGGACAAAAAAAAAAGTGAGGTTTGGTGTTTTGGAGTTGTTAAGTGAGGTGAGGATCCCTGTGATGGTTTCAGTTTGCTGCCTTGTCGTTGTGGATTTTGATTTGTGACGCTGTCGTCTCCAAGAGGAGTGATTCTCGAGCTGTCATCTCCGGGAGAAGTGATTTTAGGGCCAGTCCTTTGTATCTGAAAGCTGCAGCTTCATTCGCTTTTCCTCTGGAGGGCACCAAACCCTTCTGCTGGTTTTCTTTCCTTTTTTTTTTTTTCCCCTCTTGTCGCTCAAAGCCCAAACAAAAAGTGCTCTGCTGCTCTTTCCCAGTGGATTTTATCAAGATAAAATAGCAAACAAGTTGAGCAAAGAGTTTCTGAAGGACACAGCTCCTCAGGGAAGGAGGGTGGTGGTTGTAGGTTGTCCATTCAAATTCCTGCTGTGATTCAGGATGTGGGTGGTCCATATATTTTTTTTTTTCCTGCTGCAGGTGTCTTAGCTAATTTTATTGGGCCCAAAATAATTTTTCGAGCAGCCTGGCCTTTGCTCTGCAGATAATAAGGAAATTATTTCTGCCACCAGCCCGTGTGACCAAGCAATTTTAAACCCAGGGTGACTCCGTGGAGTCAGAGCAGCTCAGATCAAGGGATGTGACAAAAACCTGCCCTGACAACGTGTGGGTTCTTCAGCAGATAAATAAAGGTCGATATTTTTAACGTGAAACTCACGTTAAGTGCTTGGTAAATGGGGTTCTGTGGGAGTTACTCGAGTTGCATTTCCTAAATATTCAAGAGGCGAGAAAATGGGGCTGGAGATGAATCAGAGCTTTTAGGGTTTTGTGCTTGTGGAGCTTGGTTGTTGTTCTATGTCGCTGCAGCATTGGCTGAGGTGGTCAGTGACACTTGAAATAAGCAGTCAAGGTTGAATTTATTTCTCTTTGTGGTGAGGATTCATCTCCTTCACCGCTTCCATCAGCAGGGGCCGTGAGGAGCGAGGAATTCTGAGCGTTCTCCTTGTTCTGTACCGTGGGCACTGCACTTGGCAGTACCCTGGGATCCACCTCTCTCAGCCCTGACTCTGAATGGGACTCTGGGAGCCCTGTTTCTCGTGGAAATCATTATTTAACTTCAGGGTTTGTACAGAGACTCCTTTGTGTGGAGAAGGACCTCGAGCCAGCAGGGAATCACAGAATCCCGGGGTGCTCTGGGTTGGAAAGGGCCTTAAAGCTCATCCCATCCCAGCCCTGCCTGGGCAGGGACACCTTCCACTATCCCAGCTCGCTGCAAGCCCCAGTTTTTCCCCCCTTTTATCCAGTAATTTCTCATCTCTGTCCCAAACTCGTGCTCCGTGTCCAGCGCTGCCGCTGCGGCGTCGGCACCGAGGGCTCATCAATCTGGCATCCTCCTCCTGACATGATTTTCAATTGTCTCCTTGTAATGCTTCATCTCGATCAGCCCGCTGAGGCTGCTGGCCCCGGCTAATCTGATCAAAAGGATGTGATTCTGTGCAGTTCCAGGCGGAACAGCACGACCAGAGCCTGCCGTGGAGGTCGATCCCGTTCCTCGCCGGGGAGCGGCCGCTGCGAGCCTGGATAAAGAAATTATCCCTCAGAGCGGGCTGGCCCTCGGATTTCAGCTGAAATTCCGAGTTGGCTTCTGGCTTTCTTGCAGATTAATGCATGAACTCATCGACCAAAGTGTGATTTTTACAAAGATAAACAGGGAAACTTGGTTGCGAGTGGAGGAAGGAAATGAATTCCCTAAGAAAGCATTGCTGGGTTTTAATATTTCTGCAGCACCTCCCTTTTGGGGTAATAAACGCTTTTTTAGGCTGTTCAGACAGAACTCTGTGCTCGAGGTGCTTGGGTTTGCTTGAGAAATAGCTTGGCCGGGGAGTGGGTGAGGAATTGCAGAGCCAGAGGGGATCTTTGTTTTGCAGAGCGTGTGCAGGAAGACTGAGAAGTTTCATTTTCTCCTCTGAGAGCACCCCGTAGGAATTTCTGGGCACTTCCGGCTGCTTATCAAGCCGGGTTGTGGACTGGGTGATAAGCTTCCCTTCTTCAGCAGCAGCTTTGCAATTATTGAGAATTTTGCAATTGCAGGATGGATTTTTCTCCCACTGGAGAAACTCATCTTTCCCGCGGGAGCTGCTCCCATCAAGCCCCAAGTGTTGCCTTGATTGCGGCTGCTTTTGCTCTTTCCTGAGGACAATCAGGCCCCGAGAAGGTGTAAAATGCACATGCAAATGAGAATTGCTGCTCCTCTCACCTGACCCGTGAGTCATGAGAGGTGTTGGGTTTATTTAGCTGCCACCGTGAGTCACCGGAGCCGGGAGCTGACTTCTAATGAGGGAAGGAGGCCCAAGGAGAGCTCGCCTGCTTTGGGAGAAGCAGCAAAATCAGGAGGGGCTCTGCACCCCTGCAGCTCCTGGGACTGCACCAGCAACTCTGGCTTCTCTTCCTGAGCCGGGCTGGGAGAGCTGGGGGGGGTTCACCTGGAGAAGGGAAGGATCCAGGGAAACCTCAGAGCCCCTGCCAGGGCTTAAAGGGGCTCCAGGAGATCTGGAGAGGGACTGGGGATGAGGGGGAATGGCTTCAGACTGCCAGAGGGCAGGGCTGGATGGGATATTGGGAAGGAATTCTTGGCTGTGGCCCTGGCACAGGTTTCCCAGAGAAGCTGTGGCTGCCCCTGGATCCCTGGAAGCGTCCAAGGTTGCTGGAGCAGCCTGGGATAGTGGGAGGTGCCTGCAGGTGGTTGGAACTGGATCATCCTAAGGGTCCCTTCCCACCCAAACCATTCCATGGTTTCCATGATTTCTGTGATTTCGGTATTTTAAAAGGCACAGAAATGATTTCCAGTCTGTTGTTTTATCAGTGTGGTGGGTTGCCTGATGTTTGATAAGGCTGCCTGTGGCAGATGAGGAGATAACACTGGTGGAACCTCACGTTGTGCAGTTCCAGTCTCTCCTGCGCCCGAAATTCATGTGACAACATCCAGGTGCATCCAGACGTCACCATTCCCGTAACAAATCCCTGATCCAAAACCGGGGCAGCTGTCCCTCCCCTCATCCGTCCCTTTAAAAGCTCCTTTTTAACTCATGGAATCCCAGAACTTTGAGGAATTCGATTCCTGTTGGAGCAATCGCAGCTCCCGACTCCGCCTTTTCCTTGGATTCGCCATCGACTGCCTGTGCCAGGAATCCTTTTGTGTTCCCAAATTAGCTGTGACCTCCCTGTGCCACAGACATTATCCTGGTGGGAAGTTTCCTTCGGGTGTCCCAAAAGCCAGATGGATTTTTTGGGAAGAGGACAGATCCAGCTACTCCTGAGCTCTGCACGTAATCGGAGTTCAGGGCCCAGTTTGGGACCTCTTAATCCACCGAGGGAGAAAAACAAACCCCGAGCCCTGGCAGTTCCTGCAGTGCTTGGTTTGGGATGTGGAGCTCCCGATGCCTTTTGAATCCCGGCTGGAAATCTCTCCTGAGCAGGCCGGACGAATGTGCCGTGTGGGACCATCAGAGGATGGGGTTTGTGGGAAGATCGTTGTAAATAAAAGGAAAAACTTCCTTGAGGGTGATAGAGCAGAGAGGCTGTGGAGGCTCCTCCTCAAACCCCACCCAGATGTGATCCTGTGCACTCGGCTCTGGTGAACCCGCTCGGGGCTGGGCGGTCTCCTGAGGCCTCTTCCAGCCCCGACCATTCCGTGATTCTCTTCTCAAATTCCCACATTAATTTCAGATACCAGCAGTAACTGGTAGAAGCTGCAGCTGTTCCAAGAAATCGTAGTAGCTGGAGGCAGAGGGGAGTTAGGTGGGATGGTGGGAAGGAGTTGTTGGCTGTGAGGGTGGTGAAGCCCTGGCACAGAATTCCCAGAGAAGCTGTGGCTGCCCCTGGATCCCTGGAAGTGTGCAAGGCCAGGCTGGAGCAACCTGGGATAGGGGAAGGTGTTGGGGTTGGAACTGGATGAACTTTAAGGTCCCTTCCCACCCAAACCAGTCTGGAATTGAGTGATTGTGAAGGTTCACAACTCAGCAACACCTGAATTTGCTTTTCAACAGTGAGGAGCAAACCTGCTCTTAAAAGATAACCCTAACCCAGCTTTATAAAGTGGAAGTCTGTTCTAAATTTCCCAAATGAGACTTCGGGAGGTTGCTGGCAGACAGAGCTTCCTGCAGGGAGGGAACTCTGGGCTTGCCAGTGCCGTATTTTAACCAAAATTCAGCCTTTTTGCTTGGCTTTTAGGACACTGTGCAGTTCCGTGGGGTAACAAGCGAGCACGCCCTGCCTGTGCCTGTGTCCCACAGACCCCACAGTGAGAAATCCTCCAGCGGAGAGGTCAGAGCAAACCCATTTCAGTGGTTCCTACAGGCGGGGAAGAAGCCGTCCTACAATTGCGGGGCTCCATTGACATACGGCGCTCGTTCCACTAATGTCTCTTAATTGAGCTTTCCGAGCGCTAATTGTGACTCCAGCAAAAACAAGCCAGGCTTTGACTCACTCGCGGTGATTCATGCTGGGGCCATTGAAGAGGTTGCTGTTCTCTTTTTATCTGCCTCGACCCTCAGCTCGAGGTTACCCCTTCCAGAGCAGGCAGCTCAACCCGCGGCTCGCCCCGAATTCATGGAATTTGGGAAGGAGAGGTGGTTTAAGGAGCTCCTGCTCTGCCTGGGGAATTGTCCTGTTGCAAATTCCCGGGGTTTGGCAGTCGGATCCCAGCCCTCGCCCTGCAGTAATGAGTGGGGGCAGTGATGGGGAGGCTCTTGAATTTTCCACCAGTTCCAGCCCAGATTGCCGGGTTAAGCTCCGAGTCCAGCTCCGGTTCCAGCGGCAATTTGGGCAGCAGGGGGACGTGGGGACTCACCAGCTCCGTGTCCCCTCCTGTGCCTGCTCCTGGCAGGAGGAAGGGAATAGCAGGAGGCGGCAGCACTGGAAATTGCCGTGGCTGGATCCATCAGAGCTTGTCTGTCAAATCCCTCCGGACATCCGGGAGGGCCAGGCAGGAGATAAGTGGCTGCTGCTTCAGTGCCAGATCGTTTACAACAGAGAATCTGCCTGAATTTCCTTTTGTTCCAGAGATTTGGAGCTCCTAATACTCTGGAAAAACAGGCAGATTTGCTTTGTTTCCAGCTTTGGATGGGACCCATCCGTAATGAGGCACTGGCACAGTTTGCCCAGAGATGGTGCGGTCTTTTTGTCCCTGGAAGTGTCCAAGGCCAGGTTGGACGGGGCTGGGAGCAACCTGGGATGGTGGAAGGTGTTGGGGTTGGAATGGGATGAGCTTTAGGGTCAAAAACGATTCCCACTCCCATTCTATATTTGCTGTTAAAACCTGTTTGCCACTGAGTGTTCATCCCTGAACACCTTTGTAAGTCTTGCAGAATTTAAGGAATTCCACCCCAAAGCTGCCTGGCCTTTGTTGCCATCCCGTTTCTTTGGCACTGCTCGTTTTCCTGCTGTGTTTTCCAACTTTTAACTGCTGCAGTTGATGTTTGGAAGATCTCTTCATTTCATCAGATCCTGATCATGTTTTGGGGAGCTGTCCATCTCCTCTCCTCCCGCAGCCGTGGAATGGGATTGCTTATCCCGTTATCTGTCCTGCTCCTGCTTCCCCCGCCTGGGAAATACTCAGGTGTGGGATGAAACACCCCACAGGTGTTTGAGGAAGCCAAACCCACGCCTTTCCATGGGCGATACTGTGTGATTTGGGGTTTTCCAAGGCTGGAACCAAACCCATCTCCCTCCAAGGGTTCCGAGGGGCTTTATGCAGGAATTGGAGCCACGCCGAAATGAGCAATATTTGTAAATCCACGTTTTATCCCGTGCCGGTGGAAAGAGCGGTGGCTTTAGCGGTCATGACATTGTCAGGAGCTAAATAATGAATTTCCCTGCTTTTTCCTGCACGTTTTCAGCAAATTACTGCTGAACACCTGCCAGAGGGAATACTTTGCTCGTTTTTGCTGCTCCACTGCCGTGCCTGTGTAATTTGGCAAAGCACAACAAGTTCTCCGGTGACCCGCGCTAAAATGTTAATGGTGGGGTGGGATCCGAGCGGCCGGCTGGGATCGGCGGCTGGAGATGGAGCTTTATTCAGGGCTGGCCACCTGTGGGAATCTGAACCCGGCCTGTGATCATACAGCTTTAATTCCAATCCGAAGGTGATGTCATAGAGAGAACAGGGTGCCGTGTATGAGCAGGATTCCTGGGTTAATCCCCTCATAATTTACACCATCCTGCGGATTGCAGCAGCCGCTGCTGTCGTACTCCCAATTTCCCAAGCAGGCAGAACCTCAAGTATTAGCAATTTGTTTGAGCTGCAGAAGGATGCGAGCGATCCGAGCCCATCATCCCATGCCCCGCAGCGCTGACGGGGGACCCGCGCTCCCCTTTCTCTGCCTGCTTTCAGCAGAGATTGCTTTGCAGCCCGGGTGAAAATGAGCTGGTGAAATAGGGAGATGTGGTTTATGGTTCCCTCAGCTGTGCTCTGCTCGCCTCATTGATGCCGTAAACCCGGAGCCGCCGCCTTTCAACAGCGCTAAATTAATTTGAAGGAAAACTCATTTTCTAGTGGCGTGGTGGGCGCAATAGGCGTGGAACAACAGCAAAAGGCAGGTTTAATTTTCATACTTTTCCAGGAGGGTGTCGAGCAGGGGCTTTGCTGCAGCTTTGGGGAGCGCCGTGCCAGGCAGAGCAGGGGCTGTTTGGTTTGAAATACGTGTGGCAGCAGAGGCGCCCTGGGAGCTGCTCGTGGCTCACAAGTTGGGGAAGTTGGATGCTCAGGAGCTGGAGATGCAGAGCTTTGGGGTGTTTGTGCAGCCTGGATTTGCTCTCCCTCTGTCTGGGCCTTGGGTTGTGCAGTGACCTCATTTTTTAGCTCTCTCTGCACGACCTTTGCCTGGTTCGTCTCCGGAGACGGTTTGTGCGCTGCTCTGAAAACTCCGCAGTCCGTGGGAAGGGCCTTTGTTCCTTGGGGGAAAATAACTCCCCCTTCTCCCTGACAGCTCCGGGCTGAGCTGTGGGTTCAGCTGCTGGGCTCAGAGCTCAGCTCGGACCTTCCTGGGTGCCTGATGTGCCCCTACAGGGGGTGAAATCACCTCCTGGGGAGGGATCCAGCTCCTGCTCCGACTGGCACGGAAGTGAGAGCCCAGCTCCGTGTGGGTGTTGGCATCCAGGAGCTGGATCCCACCCCGGGGGCCTTGGCTCCATTGAGGGCTGGGACAGGAGGAGTTTCCACCTCCCATTTCTGACTTCTCGTGCCAATCCTTGCTGGTGTTGCTTTATGGAAGATACTCCTTCCCGTGTTGGGGTTTGGTTCCATCCTCTTTTCCAGATCACGGAATCACAGGATAATTAAATTTAGAGAGGACCTTTAAGGTCATCGAGTCCAGCCATCAACCAGCACCACTGAACCACGTCCCCAAGGGCCACATCCATGTTTTTGAGCACTTCCAGGGGTGGTGACTCCACCACTGCCCTGGGCAGCCCATTCCAGTACTTCACAACCCTTTTAGGGCTGGAATTATCCCTGATACCCGATCTAAACCACCGCTGGCACAACTTGAGGCCGTTCCCTCTCGTCCTGTCACTTGTTCCTTGGGAGGAGAGGCCAACACCCACAATCTCTGCTCTTCCCCACCTCCAGGAGGACACAGGTGGTCACTCCCCTCTGGCTGTCTCCTCTCTGTGTATTTATCTTGTTAAAATCCCAATTCTGCCATTTGAGGGGCTTTTAGTTATGACAGGAAACATTTGACCTCCCCCCATCCCGGGAAGCTGCTCCTTGGGACAGCACATCCTCCCTGGAGCTGTGAGGGATGTCTGTGCCCGAGGATGATGCAGTTTTTAAGCGACTGTAGCAGCGAAAAGCTGAAATCGTTTTCCAAACAATGACTCAACCACCATTAAAAGTTGAGTAAAATCATAAAATCGGCTTGGCCAGGGCCTTAAGGCTCGTTCATTCCAACCCCGTGCCGTGGAGGAGGAGCCGTGGGCACCTTGGAGCTACGGGAGGGAGCAAAAGGAGCTGGGGAGGAAGCACCAGGAGTTCCCAGAGCTGCTGCAGCACGCCCAGGAGTGTCTTTAGGGGGAAAAGGAGGATTTTCACAGCCCCTTTTTGAGCACGATCCTATCGCAGCTTTATAGGTGAGGGACTTGCTTTGGCAGGAGAACAAGATGAGCTAAACCACAGCTCTCCGCTGGCAGTTTTGGCTGATGGCTGCTTTTTATTAGCTCTCTTTATAATTTTATGGATACAATTTCTTTGTTTCCTCAAAGCAGCAATCAAGCTGTTTTCCTTCCTCGAGCTAAATGTTTTCTCTGTCGGAGTCAGACGGGGACGAGCTCGATCCCAGTTAAGAGGTGGATAAAGGGACTGAAAATCAGAGGGCTGGGCGCTTTCTTTATGCAGCAACACCTTTTAGGGCATTGAGTTTGTGGTTATTTTCCCCAGGAACAGCTGAGAAGTGGTTGTTCCTAGGAATATGCAACTTTCCCTAGGCCGCAGTGAGTCAATATCAGAGCTGAAATTGGAGCTGGGTTTTTTTTTTTGCAAGCCCGTGTCAGTCTCACCCCAGCGCCGTCTTCTCTCATCAAGCGCAGCAAGAAAAACTCGAATTTCAGGGTGACTTTAATAAAAGAAGCTGTCGTGTCGTTCCTTCCATAATTTTAGGCGCAAGGATTTTTTTTTTCTTTTCCCTCCCCGCATCCTTTGTTAGCCCACGCCTGCGACTCCGTATCGACTATTCCCAGGGAAACTGTCTTTATAATTATGACCTAATGGTTGATTGTATTGATTTGGCAACAGGCAGCAGTATGGTTTTTCTCTCGAGTTCTTCCTGAAGTAATTGCGCGGCAAAGCTGTGAGGATCCAAGGACAAGCCTTGGGCACGTCCTGGTGGAAGTTTTCCTTCAGGCTTTGTTTCCCCGGCTGTGCGGGCGTCGCCGTGGGCACAGGGGTTGCTGCTCCCGGGAGGTGTTACCTGCTTGGAGAAAGGGAGAGAGGGGTGAGAGGAAAACCCCTGGGAACGGCTGGTATGGATTGCCCGGCAGAGATTTAAGGAAAGGTCGGAGGAAATCGTGCTGGAATCCACGGAAAGGAGTGAACTGGGGCCTAGAGCTGCTGCTTGGGGGGGTTTGGATTGCTCGGTGAGGAGCTGGCAAAGCTGAGCAAAAGGAGAGCAAAATGAAATATTGACTAAATGCTGCCCAGGCCTCCTGCTTTTCTCTCCCCGGCAGGAGCGCAGGCTGGTGCTCGAAGCAAAGAGACACTTGTGGGTGTTTATCCTGGGTTTCTGCACTGAAATGACTCCTTGGATTGCTCTTCTCTCTCAGCAGGGAGGCCCCTGCACAGTTTTCCCAGAGAAGCTGTGGCTGCCTCGTGCCTAAAAGTGTTCCAGGCCAGGTTGGACAGGGCTTGGAGCAGCCTGGGAGAGTGGAAGGTGTCCCTGCCCACGGCAGGGAGTGAGGACAGGAAGATCTTTAAGGTCCTTTCCTACCCAAACCGCTCAGCGATTGTGCGGTTCTCTGAAATTCCCAAATTGTTCCTGAGAAATGGATTTGGTTCTTTCTGAAACACCAGGGCTCCAAGCGTCTCCAATTTTCTCTCTTTGTGCTGAGCATCGCTTTGTTCCAGGCTTTCCTTCTGCACCAGGAGCCGAAAAATGGTTTGGGAAATCATCCTGGCTGGGGTTATTATCCCTCACAAATGGGATTTTTTCCCGGTTCAGCATGGGTTTGGTAGCCTGGCAGGGCTGGTCATTACTTTAAAAAAGAAATTAGTTCAGAAGTGATGTGCCTGGGACAGGGGTGGGTGCTGGACGTAGCAGAGCTGGGGGAATGGTTGGGCTTCAAGGGCTTTTCCGAGCTCAATAAATCCCTAATTCTGTGATTCTGGGCTGGGGAGGAGCTGCAGCTCGGCACAGGAATCCTCACCCTCGTGCATAGCACGGCCAGAGCTTCACAGGGCTCCCAGACTTCTGCTCCTCTCAACCATTCCTTCCTTTTTCACAGCTTTGTCACATCTTTCAGGATGACTTCCGTGGCTTCTTTCCTTTGGGTGTCATTTTAGTGGGAATTAGAGGAGGTGGGAAGTCTGTGGGAGCACCCTGGGAGCCAGGACAGGAGCTTTGGGATGGCTGCTGGAAACCACCCCGTGGTTTCATCCACCATCTCCTTGTCTTGGCTGCAGGGAACCCGAGCTGGGATGATCAGTGGTGTGGTGGATTTCCCATATACAAGAAGAATTGTTGGGGTTTTTGTACTGACGTTCACATATTAATCTGAGATTTAAACTCTCTGGCTCGTGCTGAAGGAAAAGCGTGAGCCCTCCTCACCTGATAAATTGAAGATGGGACATTTTACAAGCACTTTGTGCCTTTTCCTCTCCCAGACATATTGCAAAACATGTTTTGCTGATGTGTTGGGCCTCGGTTGTATTTATTAGGACAAGAATTCGTTTTCTTTAGCTGCTGAAACCCCAAAGCACCTCCCTCTTTACGCAGATTGAGTACAGAGAGGTTCTTGTTTCCTCAGAGCTCGCTCCCATCCAGTGGCAGATGAATTCCTGCCCTCTGGCTACAAGAAATGCTCTCAACAACACGTTCAGGTTGGAGCTTTCTCTGAAGCGTTTGACAAATCTCAGTGACTTTGCCTGGATTTCTAAAAACCCTTCACTGGATTGTGGGAATAAGAGTGGAGGCTTTGCATGCAGAAATTATTGGAGGATATTAAGAGATGGATTGAACGATCAATTAACAAAACAGAGGGAAGTCATTAGCAGTGTCCCGGAGGAATTTGTGCTGGAACAGGTTGTTTGGACCTGTTGAGAAAGGGCAGGAGAAAATTAGTGTAGATGTAAAGCAGTGTTTATGAAAAAGATTCTCCCCGTTTTTCACAACGATCTCCAAGTTGGCTGATGCCACTCAGGAAAAAGATTTTAAAGTTTTAGCTGATAACTGTGGGAAACACAGCCCTGGTGCTTGGTGTTAGTTAAAAAACCAACTCGGTGTGAGGAATTACAGTGATGGGAATAGAGAGGAAATTGGGAAATGGTGTTGTGGAGCCGCCTCGTTCACAGCTTGAGCCTTGCTCGGTTCTTCCCTTTAAAAATCAGGGAGGAGGAAAATGATGCTGTGGAAGCAGGGAAAAGATATTTGAGAGTGATATAACAGAGATTTATGAAGTCCTGAGTGGCACAGCAAAGACAAAAGGAGGATAAATGTTGATTTTTCTCTGAAACAAGAAGAGCTGGGGGTATCTGGTGAAATGGGAATTAAATCCAAAGGAGTAATTTCTTCGTGCAGGCTGTGGTTGGGCTGAGAGTGACCAAACACATTCCTGGGAAAAATATCCAGTGAGAACTGCCTAATCCTGAAGATGCCACAACCATTAAAAACATCAGAGAGTCCAATTCCAGACTCAGGTCTCCCTAAATTTCAGTGTGAGGAATCTGGGACCTCGTGTTGCTGCTTCCGTTCTGGGAGAAATGTGAAGCCATAATTTCCAAATTATAATTTGGCTCTGCTCACTGGGACAGGTTTGGGAAAGGCAGAGAGCTCACAGAAGGGAGGAGGAGATAAGCACTGCCTTGCCTAAATTAGCCTTGTTTAGGTTTTTTTTTTTCCCTCAAAACCTTTATTTTTCATGGGGGTGGGTAAAAAAAAAAGAGGTTGCAACTCAGCTCCTGTTCCAGCCACGCATTTTCCTTGTTGGAAATATTTCACTCCGGCATATGTTAATTCATCCTGGTGTTTGCAGTTACAGCTGGCTAATAATTCGTTGCTGAAAAAAAATAAAAAAAATTCCCTGAATTGCTGTTGCCTTGAACTTGATGGATGCAAGCTGAGAAAACACCGCAGGCTCCAAAAACCCAGCAGTGTTACAAGGTCTTGTCAGGGTTTTTCTGTTCAATGTCCTTTATTTTTTTCCGCTTCCTGAGCTGAGACAGACCTTTCAGGACCTGCCTGGATGTCTCTGAGAGCAGGCAGTGATTATGGCTTTTGGGATAATTACGCATTTATCAGCCCAGCATGGCAGGAGCGGAGCGCGGCTCCGTCCTGCTTGTCAGGAGTGGCAGGATCCCTCCAGACCTTGCCCAGAGGTCCTTGATCGAAGCTGTGAGGGAAATAAAAATAAACCAAACCACCCTTCCCTCGCCAGCCACCGCCATTCGCTGCTCCTCGTTACAGCCCGGTGGTTAATTAGTCCCTGCAAAGAGCCCTGCTCGGAGCAGGCCTGAAGTGTCTCTTAGCTCAGCCACTTCTGCTCGTGCTGGGCCTTTTCTTGGGAGGGATTTCGGGTGGCAGAGCCGTTCCTTGAGTTTAAAACATGGTAAGAACATTAAGAAAGAGAAGAAGAGCCATTTCTTGGGGTTAAAACATGGTAAAAACATTAAGAAAGAGAAGAAAATTGATGTGTTTTAGGGTTTTTCCCTCAGAATGGATGAGGCCTGAAGTGTCTTTGAACAGAGCCACTTCTGCTTGTGCTGTGCCTTTTTTGGTGAGGGATTTCGGGTGGCAGAACCATTCCTTGGCATTAAAACATGGTAAAAACTTTAGGAAAGACAAGAAGAGCCATTCATTGGGGTTAAAATGTGGTAAAAACATTGAAGAAGAGAAGAAAACGGATGTGTTTCAGGGTTTTCCCTCAGAATGGATGAGGCCTGAAATGTCTCTTAACTCAGCCACTTCTGCTCGTGCTGTACCTTTTCTTGAGAGGGATTTCAGGTGGCAGAGCCACTCCTTGGGGTTAAAACATGGTAAAAGCTTTAAGAAAGACAAGAAGAGCCATTCATTGGGGTTAAAATGTGGTAAAATCATTGAGAAAGAGAAGAAAACTGATGTGTTTTAGGGTTTTTCCCTCAGAATGGATTAGGCCTGA
>VYXC01009308.1:823578-843200 GCA_013397175.1 Platysteira castanea
AGGGTGAAATATCAGAGGGGAAAATGAAGGTGAAATGATCTGAGGGGGAAAATGAGGGTGAAATTATCTGAGGGGAAAATGTTGGTGAAGTAATCTGAGGGGAAAATGAGGGGGAAATATATGAGGGAAAAATGATGGTGAAATGATCTGAGGGGAAAATGTTGGTGAAATGATCTGAGGGGAAAATGTTGGTGAAGTAATCTGAGGGAAAAATGAGGCTGAAATAATCTCAAGGAAAAATGAGGGGGAAATACCTGAGGGGAAAATGTTGGTGGAATAATCTGAGGGGAAAAGAAGGGTGAAATAATCTGAGGGGAAAATGAAGGTGAAATAATCTGAGGGGAAAATGAAGGTGGAATAATCTGAGGGGGAAATGAGGGGTGAAAATCTGAGGGGAAATGAGGGTGAAATGATGTGAGGGAAGAATGAGGGTGAAATGATCTCAGTGTCCTTTCTTTTTACAAACTGGGTGACGTTGCCTCCAAATTTCAAATATTTCCAACTGTAAATAAGGCCTCGCTTTTCCTGAGGGCTCTGGTTTTTCTCAAGGAGATGAAATTCATAATGAAACTAAAATATTGCACCTCTATCAGGAGCTTTTAATAACTGTAATAAAAGACAGTTAAAGTGCTGATCTGCATTGATTTTTGCTCCTCTGGGAAGACAGTTCCCTGTGTTTTTAAATATAGCTCTGGAGTGTTTAGTGGGGTAAACGATTTTCCTTTCAGTTCCTTCTAAACATCTCACTGAAAAGCTGTGATTTGCAGGTGGTTTCACCTCTGAAAATGTGGCTTTTTCCCTCTTTTTTGGTGGGCACATCGATGAGAGGGTGTTTAATTCTTAGTCCTGCGGTTCCTCGAGCTTCTCCTGGAATCTTAGGAAATGTCCCTGCTCAAAAGCTGCCTCGCTTCAGAAACAATTATGGTTCCATGAACTATGACCAAAGCCAGGGTAATTTTTATGTTAATGACGATGGTGGTAGTTAGGACCAGGCTATTTCTGGAAACTCTTTTCACACGTAATTGCTCTCGTATTTCTGTGGATAAAATCCCCACAGAAGGCCCCGGTCTGTGCCCACTTCTGCAGATTAGTGGGCTCAGAAACTTTTAGGGTCGAGTTTAAATCAGTAAAGGCCAAGGATGGGGTTTTGGTAGCAGAGGGATCTTTGCTGGTTTGCACAGAAGCAGAACAATTTGGGATATCGTGGGTAGAACAGGCTGGGAGAGCTGGGAATGTCCAACTGGAGAAGGGAAGGATCCAAGGAATGCTTGGAGCTCCTTCCAGAGCCTAAAGGGGCTCCAGGAGAGCTGGAGAGGGACTTGGGACAAGGGATGGAGGGACAGGACCCAGGAAATGGCTTCAAAAGGGAAAAGGGGACATTTGGGTGGGGTGCTGAGGAGGAATTCTTCCCTCTGAGGGATGTGAGGGGTTCAGTAGGAATTCCCAGAGAAGCTGTGGCTGCCCCTGGATCCCTGGAAGGCCAAGTTGGATCAGCCTGGGATAGGGAAAGGTGTTGGGGTTGGAATGGGATCATCTTTAATGTCCCTTCCCACCCAACCCATTCCATGATTCCATGATAGGAGAAATCGCAGGGCTGTGTGGAAAAGCTGCCTTCATTCTGCTCTCGGATTGCTGCCTTTGTCCTTAAAAACCAGGATTTTTTCCCTCACACCCATTTTCCTGCGGCGCACGAACCGTCAGAGTTATGATAATGACAATCACTGCCTGCCAGCAGCCTCCCATTCACAAAAAGCTCCTGCTCACTAAAAAGGAGCAGTTGAGACGCTTTTTCCACCTGACCTGAGGGATGATTTCTGCACTTTGCAGCCCCCAGACCCCGTGGGTTGCTCAGGCTCATTCAGCCACTCTCTGTTCTTGGCCTTTTTACACCAGAAAAAGCCAGATTTTTTTTTTTTTTTTTTTTTTNNNNTTTTTTTACCATTCAGAAGCTGTTTTCTGGGTTTTTTTGTTTTTTTGTTTTTTTTCATTGAGGCCCCTTGCTGCTGAAGTCAATGATGAACATATGGCTGGGAACAGGCAGCCAAAAATAAAGGAATAAAGGGATATGTCTTGGGTGGAGAGTGCAGATCTCCCAGGCATTTAGGCAAAGAGGGCATCACTCAGTAAAATACATATTTTAGTGCAGATCATCAGCAGCAACTGAGTGGAGAAACCACAAGGGCCAAATTACATTTTTGAGGACTTAATTGTTGGTTTTTCTGCGGGTTTGTATTATTTTTGAATTAAAAAAGCAGAATGGTTTTGCTGTGAGCATTTTGGGGGGGCTGAGCGAGGTGGGAGGGGGAGGCACCACGTGATTGTTTTGATGTTCCTGATGGAACAGAGAGGTCTGATAAAGGAGGTTTGGGTTATCAAAACCAGGAGAGAGTTGCTGGGCTCAGTGTTTTTTGGGATGGGAGACTTCTGAGGGATCCACGCTGCAGAAATCGTGTGTTGGAGACAATGAAAAATGCTCCATTTCCTGTGCTGAGCCCCAGGGGAGCGCTGACCCTCCCAGAAATCGGAGTGGTGGCGCTGGGGAGAAGCCAAGGTGAAACTTTGGAGCAGATTGATGGAGGAATTCTCCCGGGTTTTTCCCGAACGGACGGCGGCTGCCTCGCAGCACCTGCACCGCCGGGCAGATGGGGCTGCTCGGGGCGCTGAGCACAATCTGGACAGATCTGTCTGGGGCTCGGCGGCCAAACCCGCGCTCCAAGGTCAGCCTGATCCTGCCCCGGGCCTTCTCCAAGCGTTCCGTGGGCGCTGGGATGTGTTCCAGCAGTGCCGGGGCTGCGGCGGGCCAGGATCTCCTGGTTTTGGGGACAGCGGCTCCCCGGCAGCCTTGGCCACTGTGGATCCTGATATTCCAGGGGGAAACAGAGCGTGGAAGGGCTGGGATGGGAAGCAGGAGCTTCCCTCCCTCGCAGTTTCCTGGTCCACGCAGAGAGATCCGGTTTCATGTGGAAGATGTTCCTGCTGGAGCTGAAGCTGGTGAGGATTCACCCGGAAAATTCCCTTTGCCCTGTGGGTTTGAGAGTTCTGAGGCTGCTGGAGAAGGGAGCGGATGGAGAAGCTGCCTGCAGCTCTAAGGTGCTTTCCTCAGCAGGGAATCCGCTTTTCCCACCTGACACTCAAAATATGGGAAATTCCAGAGCAATCCCAGGTGTTTCAGATGTCGGTGACCCTCAGAGAGCTGAGCTTCTCGTGGCAGAAGTGTTGGGATTGTGTCCCTTTTTCCTTGCCTTGGTGGGTTCCATAATGCGAAATTGGACAGCTTGAACGTGCCAGGAACTGAAGGGGTTTTGTTGTGTGGCTGTGGAGGGTCAGGAAAGCTGCAGCAATTCCCTGGAATGTTGTCCTCCCTCCCCTCGTCAGGGAATGTTTTACAGGCGAGCTGGGAATTTTTGGATCGTCTTCTTTAGGAATTTGTCCCCTTGCTCACATCCATGGGAGGTTTGGCCATGAGTGCAGACAATAAGAGCAAGCGATTTGGGATCGTTTAGGTTGGAAAAACCCTTGGAGATCAAATCCAGCCATTCCCAGCACTGCCAGGGCCACCATGGATCCATGTCCCCCCAGATCCACATGGATTTAAATCCCTCCAGNGGAATCCGCTTTTCCCACCTGACACTCAAAATATGGGAAATTCCAGAGCAATCCCAGGTGTTTCAGATGTCGGTGACCCTCAGAGAGCTGAGCTTCTCGTGGCAGAAGTGTTGGGATTGTGTCCCTTTTTCCTTGCCTTGGTGGGTTCCATAATGCGAAATTGGACAGCTTGAACGTGCCAGGAACTGAAGGGGTTTTGTTGTGTGGCTGTGGAGGGTCAGGAAAGCTGCAGCAATTCCCTGGAATGTTGTCCTCCCTCCCCTTGTCAGGGAATGTTTTACAGGCGAGCTGAGAATTTTTGGATCATTTTCTTTAGGAATTTCTCCCCTTTCTCACATCCGTGGCAGGTTTGACCATGAGTGCAGACGTTAAGAGGAAGCGATTTGGGATCGTTTAGGTTGGAAAAACCCTTGGAGATCAAATCCAGCCATTCCCAGCACTGCCAGGGCCACCATGGATCCATGTCCCCCCAGATCTACATGAATTTAAATCCCTCCGGGGATGGGGACTCCACCATGGATCCATGTCCCCCCAGATCTACATGAATTTAAATCCCTCCGGGGATGGGGACTCCACCATGGATCCATGTCCCCCCAGATCTACATGAATTTAAATCCCTCCGGGGATGGGGACTCCACCATGGATCCATGTCCCCCCAGATCTACATGGATTTAAATCCCTCCAGGGATGGAGTCTCCACCACTGCCCAGGGCTGGAGAACCCTTTCCATGAAGGAATTATTCCCAGTATCCAACCTGAACCTCCTCAGGTGTAGCTTGAGGCTTTTTCCTCTTGTTTTATTGCACTACTTGAGGGGATATTGGAAGAAATTGGAAGATGTTACTCTTTGAGGATGGAAATAAAGATAAAAGCGGCACAAATTCAACTTCCCACCTTCATACAAACCTATCAGATAAATTCTCAGCGTTGTGTTCCGAAAAGAGCAAATCCAAGGTCGGAGTGACTTGAAGGAGTGACTTGAAGGCTCCTGGAGTCGATTAACTTCAAAATGCCCATTTTCAGACTTCAAAATGCCCATTTTCAGACTTTAAAATTCCCGTTTTCAGCCTGGCAGGTGCCGAGCGCCGCTCGGGGCCGCGGGCGTTCCCGGGCTGCTCCAAAGGCACGGCAAAGGCACCCTGGAATCGGCGTTTCTCGGTCACTGGGCCATTGTCTGCGCCGGCGAGCGCAGATCCTATCGGCGGGGTTTTAATTAGCCCGGCATTGACGGGGAGAGGGGGAAATGCAAATTGGGGAGGGAAAATGGAGCCGCGGTTTTGGAGGCTGTTAATGCATATAATTAAAGCTCTAAGTGATTGTTCCTTCCCCGCGGAGTTGGAAGTGTCACTCAAGGCAGGAGCTTTCAAGTGCCACCGGCATTCATGGCTATAAATAATCCGGCTGATGGAGATAAGGGATGGAGTATGGAGAGTTCAGATAATGCTCGTCTTATTCAGAATATGAATTTAATCATCCCTTTCATGCGGGGAGCGGAGTGAAGGAGCCAATTCAAGGATCAGGTTGAGGGGCACAGTCCGTCTCCGATGGCGGTGGCCGTTCTGGTCGTTCAGAAATAGATTTTGGTGACCTTTCCTCCGAACAAATCCCGACGTTTTAGTAAATTGCTTCCCAAAATTGCTGCTTTTATCCCGTAACCGGTATCTCCTGCAGCAGTTGGACACCTGGAGAGCAAGGAGATTAAAGGTGGCCAGTGAATCTCTGGGCTGTGACACGTTCGAGTGGAATCCCATGAAATTGTATTATTTTTCTCCTTTTGGAGAGCCGCAGCTTTTGGGGTGTTTTTGAAGCAGGTTTCTCATTCATTCCGTGCTGAGCGTGGTCGGGAAAATCCGATTAAAACCTCCAGGTGGAATCTTTGAATATTGGCTGGGGTGTGCTGGTGCTGAACTTGGGGGTGGGACCATGGGGATCCCAAATCCTCGGAGCTCTGCCGTGGGTCGCTCTGGGGTTTTCTGATTTAAAAGGTTTTTGTGAGAGCACAGGGAGGGGAAATACTGAAATTCAGGGCGTCGTCTCCTGGTTCCATCTCCTGTTACCTCCTTGGAATGAGATGGTCTTTCCCAAACCAAACCATTCCATGATTCTGGGATTATATTCTCACCTAACAGAAGCTGACTTTTGGTTTCCTGTAATCCCAATTTTCTTGAACAATTGCAACGTCACCGAAAGCTTTTGATGGGAGTTGAGAAAAAGGATTCCATGGTTATTATTTACTGGGAAAAAAATCCTCAGGTTTTCTCTAATACCCCATAAATTGAGGAACATCATGGGAAATGTTTTTTTGGTATGAAAAAGTCCGTATGAAACTCCAGGTTTGAGTTTCGGCTGATCCAAGCTGACCTTTTTTCAACTTCAATTACGATTGAATTGCTGCAATAATCTCTCACATCCTGCCCACTGGCCACACCCCAAATTCAAATTTTCCTTCAGCATCCATCTTAATCATCTAAAACTTCCAGGGGGATGGGTTTAGCAGCTTTGGAGTTGGTCGTGCTTCCATTTGGAATGTTCTGCGTCCTCCAGGGATTCAGAAATTTGGGCTCTGCTCACCCTGGGTCATCTCTAACCTCTCCCTCCGGAGCAGACGTGGATTAGCCCTGACTCAGCCTGGAGCTGACGGAAAACCTCCAGAGCTGCTATGAATGGTGGCCTCTGGAACAAATATTTTAGGGATTCAATTTGTCTTGGCAGCAAACGGCTCGGAAGGGTTTTATCAGCCCAAGACACCTTTTAAGGTGTCTAATTAAAAAAAAAACACCCACAAGAAAAGGCTACAATTCCTCCTAAAGCTTGGCGTGCGCTGGCATTTTCTCCTTCCTTTGTTTCACGAGAGACTTAATCAAAGGCTGTTTGTGAATGGGGAAAGGTTGAGCCTTTAAATGTTGGGATTTACGGGGACTGCTGGAAAAAAGGGGCCGGGGAAGAAAGGCGCCGTTATCTCGTTTGAAATTAATTACTTGGGGAATCGGCTCGGGAGTGTGTTGAGGAGGAGCCTGAGGAATTGACAGGGAGATCTGTGGGGTTTGGAAGGCCGGTGGGAAGCAGAGTTCTCAGCCGGCTTCGTGCTCTGACGTCAGAGCTGCAGAGGGGGTGAAGGGACAGAATTCGGGGTGGGGGTCAGCACCCTCCCCTCGTGACCTTGCCTGTGCTGCTGCATTTAACCTCGGCATCGGGGCTGCCTTTGCCTCTCATCCAGAGCAGAAAAAAAACAGGAATGTTGGTGAATCATTCCCGCTTCTGCCCTTGAAGTCGTGGGGAATGTTCCTCCAGAGCCTTTTCTCCTGGCTGGAGTGGTTTGTTCAGCACATCCTCACCCGAGTGCCTCCCCTGCCTTGCCCCACACGCATCTCCTCGTTCCTTCTCCACGTTTTCCATTAACCGCCCACAAAAGGTGGAATTCGGCCCATTTGGGGTTGGCTGAGGACAGTGGGATCGTTTTCCTGGCCTGCTCTACCTCATGTGGCTTTGGATCAGCTCTGACAGGAACAGGGAGCTGGGTTTTGCTCTCTGTATCCGGAGCATCGGGTGCTTGCTCTGAAGAGACTGAATTGATCCGTAAATCCATAAATCCAGCAGAGCCCAGGGAGCTGCCCCTGGATCCCTGGAAGTGCCCAAGGCCAGGCTGGACAGGGCTTGGAGCAGCCTGGAGTGGTGGGAGGTGTCGGGGCTGGGATGGGGTGAGCTCTGAGATCCCTTCCCACCCAAACCAGTCTGATTCCACGTCTTTATCCTTGCTCCTTGTTTTATCTCCTAAACTGGCTCCAGGCTCTGTGTGAGTGGCTCTGGAGGCTGAGCTGCCTGGAAAACTGTGTGAGTGGCTCTGGAGCTGCAGGGGAGCGTGGATGCTCCAGGCTGGATCAAGCCCTGGTTTAGGCAGGGAATCAGCCATAAAAAAACCTGGATTGTTGTGATCCCTGAGCTTCTTCCCATCCTGGTGCTGGTTCCAGCGTGCCTTGGAGCTGAGCTGATCCATTTTGGGGGTTTTATCCTGGAGAAGTTTGGGGTTTAGGAAGCACAGGGAGCCAACAGAGCTGCTGGGAGAGCTGGGAATGTGCAGCTGGAGAAGGGAAGGAGCCAGGGAGAGCTTGGAGCCCCTTCCCAAGCCTAAAGGGGCTCCAGGAGAGCTGGAATTTGGGAAAAGGGCTGGAGGGCCAGGAGCCAGGGAATGGCTTCCCAGTGGGAAAGGGGAGCTTGGGGTGGGATCTTGGGAAGGAATTCCCAGCTGGGAGGGTGGGGAGGAGCTGGGCTGGAATTCCCAGGGAAGCTGTGGCTGCCCCTGGATCCCTGGGAGCGTTCAAGGAAAGGTTGGAGCACCCTGGGATCGTGGGAAGCATCAAGGTTGGAATGGGATGGGATTGAAGCTCCATGAATCCCATCCAAACCATTCCATGATTCCATGATTCCATGAGAATGTGTGAAGCACCTCAGCAAAGCCCTGGGCCTGGTGGCGGCCACAGCAGCCATGAACTCACCTCATCCTACTGGGAATTTTTATTCCTGTGGGAATACCCCGCTGGAGAGGGATCCAGCCCTGGATATCGAGTGAGGAATCCAGGAGTAAATCCAGGAGTAAATCCCGGGTCTAA
Organism: Platysteira castanea; assembly: GCA_013397175.1. Lineage (NCBI taxonomy): Eukaryota > Metazoa > Chordata > Aves > Passeriformes > Platysteira > Platysteira castanea. The sequence goes on from VYXC01009308.1 coordinate 831,792, forward strand.
CCCAGGATGGGATCTGGTATCACTTAACCCAATTTAATGCCCGCTTGCTTCAGGGTGCCCTGCCTGGCTCCCGATTTTATTTTCATTCTCATTCCCAACATTTAATCCGGGGAAGAACCGAGCTGGCCGCGCTCCGGGTGGGATTCAGGCTGGGAAATCAGAGCCACGCTCCGTCCTCCCGTTCCGCGGGCTCGCTCGGAGCACAGAATAAATCTGTTTCCCTTCATTGCTATTCCAGCGCCGTGTCCCAGCCACGTCGATTAATCTCTGACCGTGGCTGCGAGATGGAAGATAAACACTCTCATCCCATTGTTCTGATTCCGAGCGGAGTCTGGGACAATCGGTGCTGCAGAATCCATTGAATTCGCGCCGAAAAACAGAAGTAAAGCACGGATTTGGCTCCTTCTGGTGTCGCGTGGGGTTTTTTTCCTCCTCTTTGAACCCGGAGCAGGCTCTTTTCATTCCCGAGAATGCCGTAAACTGATAAATAAATACTGCCAACTCCGGTGATTTTTAGACCATAATTTCAACTTCCTGCTCCAAAAACGAGTCGATTTTTAGAAACGAGTTCTGCCGGGAAATGTTTGTTTTGCCCTTTTTTTTAGGCTCTTTTTGGTTTGACTCGTTTTTCCCCCCCTCCCTTTATCTTCGGCAGGAGTTTTTCGAGAACCCCGCGTTCCGCCCCGACGGGATGAAGCTCTACCCCACGCTGGTGATCCGCGGCACGGGGCTCTACGAGCTCTGGAAAACCGGGAGGTACAGGAGCTACCCCCCCAGCACCCTGGTGGATCTGGTGGCCAGGATCCTGGCCCTGGTGCCGCCGTGGACGCGCGTCTACCGGGTCCAGAGGTAATTTTCCCGCCCGGAATTCTCCCTTCCCTGCTCCCCAAGGGGTTCACGCCGTAATTGCAGCCCGGGCTGAGCCAGCCCTTGGATATCTCCCAGGCTTGGTTATTAATTAATCAAAGATCTTAAAGCTGCTCTTCATCCGTTCAGGTGGGAAAGGCCAAGCGGGATGAGGAGATGGGAGGTGGGAAAGAACCGGAAATTTCTGGCCGGGTGGGGCACCCAGGGCTGGGATGATCCTGAGGGATAATGGAAAGGGTCCCATGATGGATAATTAATGGGAAGGCTCCCATGATGGATAATTAATGGGAAGGCTCCCATGATGGATAATTAATGGGAAGGCTCCCATGATGGATAATTAATGGGAAGGCTCCCATGATGGATAATTAATGGGAAGGCTCCCATGATGGATAATTAATGGGAAGGCTCCCATGATGGATAATTAATGGGAAGGCTCCCATGATGGATAATTAATGGGAAGGCTCCCATGATGGATAATTAATGGGAAGGCTCCCATGATGGATAATTAATGGGAAGGCTCCCATGATGGATAATTAATGGGAAGGCTCCCATGATGGATAATTAATGGGAAGGCTCCCATGATGGATAATTAATGGGAAGGCTCCCATGATGGATAATTAATGGGAAGGCTCCCATGATGGATAATTAATGGGAAGGCTCCCATGATGGATAATTAATGGGAAGGCTCCCATGATGGATAATTAATGGGAAGGCTCCCATGATGGATAATTAATGGGAAGGCTCCCATGATGGATAATTAATGGGAAGGCTCCCATGATGGATAATTAATGGGAAGGCTCCCATGATGGATAATTAATGGGAAGGCTCCCATGATGGATAATTAATTGGATGGATCCCACAATGGATAATCAATTTCCCCTTGGCTGTGGGGGGGAAGCTCCCTGGATTTGTTGCTGGAGCTCTGTGTGATTTTTCTGGCTTCCTTCCTTTCCCCGCGGGCATTGCGGGGTTTCCATGGATGTGTTGGTGATTCCATGATTCCCAGCAGAGAGAAGAAAATCGGAGTTTTATCAGGGATAAAAGCAGAGTTCCTAAATCAGTTTAAAATCTCATCTTGCTCAAAGTCTTGTTGATTTAGAAGGACACAAACAGGAAAAGGGCATTCCCAACCCTGCAGGGCTGGGGAGCAGCGCTGGAAAAGAGGATTCACCAGCAGGAGGCAGGAATGAGAGATGGGATGAGAGGAAATCCAGGGATGTTTGAAATCTGGAAAGAGAGATGGGATGAGAGGGAATCCAGGGATGTTTGAAATCTGGAAAGAGAGATGGGATGAGAGGGAATCCAGGGAAATGAAAGGGAATCCAGAGAAGTTTGACATCTGGGATGAGAGGGAATTTAAGGAAGTTTGACATCTGGGATAAGAGATGGGATGAGAGGGAATCCAGGGAAGTTTGAGAGCTGGAATAAGAGGGAGTTCAGGGAAGTTTGACACTGGAATGAGAGATGGGATGAGAGGGAATTCAGGGAAGTTTGACACCCGGGATGAGAGGGAATTCAGGGAAGTTTGACATCTGGGATGAGAGGGAATTTAAGGAAGTTTGACATCTGGAATAAGAGATGGAATGAGAGGAAATCCAGGGAAGTTTGAAATCTGGGATGAGAGGGAATCCAGGGAAGTTTAACACCGGGAATGAGAGATGGGATGACAGGGAATTCAGTAACGTTTGACATCTGGAATGAGAGGGAATCCAGGGAAATTTGACATCAAACTCAGAGGGATTTTGCTGTCAATCGGGAAATGTGAAGAACTCCTGGAATATGAATGCATCCATGAAAAGCGTTTTTGTCAGGATAACTCCTTGTAGAGCTGGAAGTGTCGATGCCACAGCCTGGTAAATCCTGAAATAATCCCTGTCATCAGGAAAAGAACTTGGAATTACGAGCAGAGCAGCATCCATCTCTGTGGGCATGAATGGAAATCGGGGAGGGAAGGAAAATCCCAGGATCGTGGAATCACGGAATGGTTTGGGTTGGAAAGGAGCCTAAAACACATTTAATTCCAGGCCCTGAACCTTTTAAGGAATAACCTTTTAAGGAATAACCTTTTAAGGAGCAGGAGCGTTGATTGGAAAATAAGAAAATCGATAGGAAAACAAGGAAATGAGGAGGAGCCTTGCATGGAATGGGGCAGGAAATTCGGGATGTTTGGGTCAGGACTGGGATTCCAGAGGAGCTTCCCTCACAGTTTCCCATTTTTTCATGACACCATCGGGATTTAAATCCCAACAGGTTCATTCTTTAGGATGGCAGGAATTCCCAGCCCAGCAGGTCTTCTACTGAGGAATTCAGGCCTGGAAAAGGCTTTGCTGGGGCTGATTTTCTTCCGTCCCGTTGCGACGTTCCCGTTTTCCCGCTGGTGGAACTTTTCCATGGAAATTTGGGATTTTTACCCCTCCGGTGCAAAGTCCTGAAGTTCTTGCTGGGCTCTAAATCGCCGTTGTGTGAGTTGGGAAGAGAATAATGGACAAAGCCAAGATTCCCAAATCGTGGAATGGGGGCTATCCCAACGTCCCATCCTAAATCATCCACGGGCTGTTCCCAGCACGGATTCGAGGAGCGGCTTTGAACTGAGAGCAGGTTTAGATTGGAAATTGGGATTAAACTCTGGGAAGGAATTCCTGGCTGGGCTGGAATTCCCAGAGAAGCTGTGGCTGCCCCCGGATCCCTGGGAGCATCCAAGGAAAGGCTGGAGCACCCTGGGATCATGGGAGGTGTCGGGGTTGGAATGGGATGGGATTGAAGCTCCATGAATCCCACCCAAAGCATTCCTGGATTCCCTCATCCCAAGCTCTGAGAGCCATTCTTTGGGATCCTGGCACCAGATTTTGAGGAAAATCCTGGAATTCCCTGTGTTCGTGTCCATCCCAAGCCCAAAATAATCAGGATAATGAACGGGGTGAGTGTGGGAGAGGCACCACCAATAAAATCCCATAAAGAACCTTCCTGCTCCCGAAAATCTGGAGAAACGGTGTGGAAAAGGTGGAATTGCCTGGAATTGTTTAAAATCCTGTGGATTTTTAATCCACGGCCATGATTTAATGCCCGTGGTTGATCTTAAAGATCTTTTCCAACCTTCGGAATTCTGGGATCCTGTGAAATTTGAGAGTTTTTTTTAATGAGCTGCCAATGAGTGGTTGGAGGAGAAAGTTTCTCCCGGGGTGCTCCTCAATCCTGAGTTTATCCCGAATATTTGGGATCCTCATCGTCCCCACGGGAGCAGAGGAGCGCCACGCACCTGAGGGGTTTTGTTTTTCCACTTTTTCCTTGGATCTTGGTTTTTTTTGGGATTTTCTGATGACGGGGAGGTGGAGGGGGTGAGGAAATAAAATCTTTTCCTCGGAGCGGGACGGAGCCGGGAGCCAGATCCAGGCTTTCCCTGGGAGCTTCCGTCAGCTGCTCCAGCGGAGATCCAAGGAATGCAAACGTTGGGAAAACGGGAGATTGAACGAACCTTGCTGGAGCTGCTGGTGAATTCTGCATTAAATTGAACAGGGTCAGGATTTAATCCCCTTTATCCTGAATTTATCCAGCGTTTTAACAACTCCTAAATCACCGTGGTGGCTGGAGTTGGTCTGGATGCTCCCAACAATCCGGAATTACCCATGGAAAACCCATTCCTGGCTTTTTCTTTCCTGAAAATCTCCTTTTCCCATTCCTATTTTAATTCCCTTCTCTCCCCAGCAGGTGGATGAGAGGCTCGGGGTTGTAATCCACCTTTTATTTGCGGGATTTCCGTCGCTTTTCCCCGGATTTAGCTAAAAAACCTGGGGCGGGGTTTTTTATCTGTGTTCCTGGAGGGAAAATCCACCCGGCCTGGCGTGTTGGGAGCTGCCCCGTGGTTGTTATTCCCTGGATTATCCCTGTGGATCCGAGTGCTCGTTTTCCCCCCTAATTACAGCTCCTTGGAGGGAGTTCTGTTGCCTCTGCGGGGTCTTATTTATCCGGAGAAATCCCTGGATAAAGGATCTGGTGGAGGAGTTGTGGTTTTCCTTGGAGTTCTGGGCAAGAGGCGAGGAATTACCCACAGATCCTGTGGATTTGTAGGGAAAAAAAGAGCAGGGACAGGACACAGGGAATGGATGGGATATTGGGAAGGAATTCCTGCCTGGGAGGGTGGGGAGGCCCTGGCGCGGATTCCCCGCCCCTGGAATTGTCCAAGGAAAGGTTGGACGGGGCTTGGAGCAGCCTGGGATGGTGGGAGGTGGGAATGGGATGGGATTTAAGGTCCTTTCAAGGAAAAATCCTTTCTTTTCCCCGTTCCCAGCGTCCCTGCGAGGCTGGAGCAGCACAAGGATCGGGTTTGGGACCCTTTGAATCCTAAATCCTTTCTCCAGCTCCTGCCGATCCCAGGAATTGCTCGTGGGGGGAAGGAAAATCCACCAGGAGCTGGGTGGATCCAGGAATTCATTCCACAGAGGTCATCAGGCACCGGATGGATGGAGGGGGATGGAAAATCAACATTAATTAATTAATTAATTAATTAATTAATTAATTACAGCCCCAATTCCCTGAGCATCCCAAGCTCTGGATGGGATTTTGGGATTGAGTCTTTGGGCGGCTGAGGAGAAGGAGGAAAACTCCTCCAAGGAATGTTGGGGACCAAGCTGAGTGTCCTTCCTGTCCCTCTTTTCCCTGGAGATCGGAGGGATTTGGGATGAATTTTTGGAGTTTTATCGGGATGGAGTGGGATGAGCCAACATTCCAAGCTTGCTCCCGATGCCGAAATCCTCCTTTCCCTAAAAACAGGGATCCTGATTTCCTCAGCTCTGTGGGATAAACTGGAGAGGCCAAATCTGCTTCCAAATCTCCTTTCAGCTCCTTGCTCAGAGATCTTCAGGTTCCCGCCATGCTCAGGCTGGGATTCACATTCCCATGGGAATGGCCTGGAATTCCCGGCAGGACTTCCCCGCTTTGAAGTGAAATACCAAAATCCCAGCCTGGAAAAGTTGTGATTCTGGGGGATTTTCCCTGAACCAAGAGTGATTCCCAATTTCTGGCCTCCAGCAGCTGACACCATGAAGAACATCTGGATGATCCCTTTTTTTTTTCCCGGATTCCCAAGTGAAGAACCAAGAAAAAAAATTCAAACTCATATTTTATGCTTGTTAAAGATTTGAATTCAGGTTTTTTACTAAAATCTGTGGCTTCTTCCTTTCATTTCTCTGCTTCTCCCTTCATTTTTTCCCTACTTTTAGTCCTGTTTCCTTCCTTACCCAACCAAATCCCTGAAACCGAAGGAATTCCGTGAATTTGGGGATTCAGCCCTTTGGGATTTCGGCCTGGGTGACCCCAGTGGTGCTTTTTTGGTGAATTCCCTGCTAATTCAGCTGTCTGAAGGTTTGGAATTTCCTGTCCCGTGCAGGGATATCCCGATGCCTCTGGTCAGCTCCGGGGTGGAGCACGGGAATCTGAGGGAGCTGGCCCTGGCCAGGATGAAGGATCTCGGGACACAGGTAATTAAAAAAATAATTATTATCATTATTAATGTTATTTTTTTAAATTATTAAGAATTCCAAATAGATCATAAAATGCTTTATAAATAATTTATTTTGTGTTTAGTCAGAATAAAAGATAATAAAATGTTTAATAATAATTTAATAATAATTTTTGAAATAAATAATTAAGAAAGGTCCCCCCCAAATCAGGAGAAGTGAAGCCACAACGAGAACAAAAATTGCTGCTGAACTAAATCTTCGAAAGGCTTCAAAAAACCCCAAAAACCCCCAAATTAATGGCTAAAAATCACTTTCCTGATCCTTAGGAAAAGCTGTTTTTGTTTGGGTGAATTTCAGCGTGGCTCCTTCGCCCCTCTCCTGAATTCACCTGGAATGTGGGTGGAGAAATCCCATTTTCAGAGCAGGATTGGAGCCCTGAAATCAGAGGGAAGGGGGAAAATTCCCTTTTAATTTCTCTTTCCCACATGTTTCCCTGGGGGAACAACGGGAAAAAAACTCCCGGACCTGAGCCCAAAAAAATAAATCCCTGGGAGAGAGATTCCAGCACAAACAAAGGAGGTTCGGGCCTGGATATTCCAGAGGGGAAAGCGAAGCAGGAGCGGGGCTGGAGGGAAGGAGAGGAGGGAGGGATGAGTTTGGATGTGGGGCCGGAGGCTGGGAATGTCCCCGGGATTTCCTGGGAATGTCCCTGGATCCTCCTGGCCCTGCTCGCTCTGGGATTCCCCCTCCCAAACCTCGCCAGGTTTGGGGGTTTTCCAAGGAAATTGTGCCCAAGTTCTTCCTTTTTGGGGATGTCCAAACTTCTCGGGCAAAGCTGGGCTCGGATCCCGGGTTTCTGGAGAATGTTGGATTTGTTGGGGTTGTCCAGGGAAGCTGTGGCTGCCCCTGGATTCCTGGGAGTGTCCAAGGAAAGGCGGGAGCGGCCTGGGCTGGTGGGAATGTCGGGGTTGGGATTCTGGGATGGGATTGAAGCTCCATGGATCCCAGCCAAAGCATCCCGGGATTCTGGGATCAGGGAGGCTCCGGATCCATGCCCAGGGATTTTTTGGGAAGTCGGGGATGGGAAAGGGAAGGGAGCCCCTTCCTGGAGCGCCGAGATTCCCAGGGAAGCGCCTGGATCCCGAAATTCCTTCTGGGAGAGGAGTCGGGGTGGGGATGGATCCAATCCCGGGCTGGGAGAGCCGGGAATGTCCAAGTGGATCAGAAAAGGATCTGGGAAATCTTGGAGCTGCTTCCCGAGCCTAAAGGGGCTCCGGGAGAGCTGGGATTTGGGATAAAGGATGGAGGGGCAGGAACCAGGGAATGGCTTCCCAGTGGGAAAGGGGAGCTTGGGGTGGGATCTTGGGAAGGAATTCCTGGCTGGGTCGGAATTCCCAGAGAATCCCTGGATCCCTGGGAGTGTCCAAGGGTGGATTTGGAGCACCCTGGGACAGTGGCAATGTCAGGGTTGGAATGGGATGGGATTGATCCTGGATGTTGGATCAGCATCAGCCTCGCTTGGGGATATTCGGGATTTCTGGAACGGTTTTCCTTGAAAAGCAAGAAAAGGGTGGCTGAGATCCCAAATCCTTTTATTCAAGGACTCCCAATTCTCCCCATGTTCCACCTTCCCAATGCCAAAGTCCTTTTTCCCTGGATGTTGCCTTTCCCTCCAGGCCCTGCAGGTTGGGAATTTCTCCTCAGGAGCCGCTCAGGGATTGATTTTTCCCAACTTTCCACTCAGCATTCCAACCTCTCCCCGAGGCAGATTCCAACCTCTGCCCCAACGAGCAGCTCTGCCTTCAAAGGCTTCCCACTGGGAATTCATCCCTGCAGCTCTTCCACGGGGCTCGGAACCTGGGAATTCCCTGGGATTTGTGGTGCTCAGAGCTTCACCTTCTCCCCCTCTCCCGTTCCCTTCCCCCAGTGCCGCGACGTGAGGACGAGGGAGGTCGGAATTCAGGAAATCCACCACAAAGTGAGGCCCTACCAGGTAAGAAATTCCCTTTTTTTTATTCCCTGGGGGTTTTCCTGAGGAAATTCACGGATCAGCGTTCAATAAAACAACCACAGTGGGTTTGGGGTGTTGGCACTGCCGTAAAATATCCGCCTTCCCTCTTTTTCCCTATTAAAATCCGGATTTGGGAATTGCAGTAACACCGTTTCCACTGGGAATGAGAACGGTGGATGTGGAGCTTTTTTGGGATGAGTTTCCACGTTTTTTTAGGCAAACAAAATAGGTTTAAATACATATTTATGTGGGAATATATTCATTTAGCACGCACGTGGTGGTTCCCATTCCCAAAATCCTAAAATATTCCACAAAAAGCTGGCTGGGCTCGTGGGAGAGAAAGGAGAATGTTCACTGCTGGCCTTGGAGCATGCGAGTCAGGAAATTCCCAGAATCCTGGAATGCTTTGGGTTGGAAGGGATCATCCTGGAAAGATCCATGTCCTGGAAATATCCATGTCCTGGAAAGATCCATAGCCTGGAATTATCCCCTTCCTGTTCCTTTGCTGACATTAAGGAAGGACTGAAACCATTCTGGATTTTGCCCTTCCAAGCAGGAATCGTTTGGGTGTCTGGGGAAAAGCAGGATCAGGGAGCCACTTCCAATCCCCTCTCCTGATCCCACTTCCCCAAACTGAGCCGCAAATCCCAGGGTCGGGAAGCGGCAGCACCCGGAAATTCCTGGAGTTCCTCTCCTGCTTCGGAATTCCACTGATTCCTCAGGCTCCAAGGAGTTTGGATCCAGGGGTTAGTGGGGTGAACATTCCCGGAGTTCAGCAGCTGGGAGATTTTTCCCTTTGCCAGTCGGAGATTCCAGGGAATTCTCCTTTTCTCCATTACAAGGAGCTGAGTGAAATACTCCCCGTTTGTCTAGAAACGCACAAGAATCCCAAAAATTTGTCCCGTTCTTCCCAGATTCCTGCAGGAACCGAGGCTGCCCAGACTCCCGGGCCGCTCACATCCCGGAATCTCATCCCGAGTTTCTGTTGGAGGCAGCTCCGATCTGATTTAAATTGTAAATTTGGGGTGGGGAGCCGTCAGTAAATCGCTCATCCCAGGCTTTTCCAAGCAGAAAATTCCCTTTGTTCGGCTCCCGCGGGTGAGTGGCAGCGGGGTGGAGCCGGAGCAGCAGAAATCCCGGGAAAATGGGAGCGTTTTCCATGTGCTGGATGACAGCGAGCGACGTTCGGGCTTTGGAAAGGAACAACGACATTCCCTGGATCAGAGAGGGGATCCTGGCGCAGCCCGGCCCAATTAATCACCGCCGCCAATTAACGACCCCACGCAGCTCCCGGCCGGGCTGGGGGTTTGGTACCAAAAATCTGATTTTTTTAAGATAATTCGAGGCCGTTTTTTCGGCTGGGGATTTCCTGAGCCGTCTCCGAGCTCCGCGAGGAACGGAGGGAGGCGTTGGGAAGGCTCCGGGATGGAATTGTTGCCGCACGGAGACGTCGGAATCCGAGGGGTGACGACGACAGCAGTGGGGAAGTGGGAGGTGGGAAACCATTCCTGAAAAAACAGGGATTTTATTGGGATAACGGGGAATAAAGCACAGTTTGGAGCTGGTTCGGGTGAAAGGTTTCCTCAGGGGTTTGTCCAAAAAAAGTGCCAGGTGTTTAATGGGATTTCGCAAGGAAAAGGGGAAGTGCCCTGGCCTGGGAGGGTTTAGGGACAGGGAATTGTCCCCAAAGTGTCCAAGTGCAGCTCGGATGGGCCTTGGAGCAATCCAGGATAGTGGAAGGTGTCGGGGTTGGAATGGGATGAGCTTTAGGATCTCTTCCTGCCCAGCCCAATCTGGGATTCCGTGATGATCCCATGAGTGGCACTGGGACTGGAATGGGACCTGGGGTGATTCAGGGTGGGTTTTCCTGCACTTAAACCAGAATCCCAAAAGGAAAAGGCCAAAAAAATCTGTGCCAGAGGGAACCACGGGGGATCCCAGCAGCGGGATTTCCACCGGAATTCCCATCCAGCTTTAGGGAAGCTCTTCCTGTAGCTCTGAGGAACCTTTATGGATCCAGGGAATTGGTTTAGATCTCCTCCGCACGTTTTCCTTTCTTTCCTCCTTTTCCTCGTCATCCATCCCTATCCTGCATCAGATGGAGTTAATCCAGAGGGATTACGTGGCCAATCCCAGATTCCCATCCAGAATTAAATTGGCTTTAGGGAAGCTCTTCCCACTTACTCTGAAGAGTATTTATGGATCCAGGGAATTGGTTTAGATCTCCTCCGCACGTTTTCCTTTCTTTCCTCCTTTTCCTCGTCATCCATCCCTATCCTGCATCAGATGGAGTTAATCCAGAGGGATTACGTGGCCAGTTCCAGATTCCCATCCGGAATTAACTCGGCTTTAGGGAAGCTCTTCCCACTTACTCTGAAGAGTATTTATGGATCCAGGGAATTGGTTTAGATCTCCTCCGCACGTTTTCCTTTTTTCCCTCCTTTTCCTCATCATTCATCCCCATCCTGGATCAGGTGGAGTTAAGCCGGAGGGATTACGTGGCCAATTCCAGACTCTATCTGGAGTTTAGTTGGCTTTAGGGAAGCTCTTCCTGTAGCTCTGAGGAATATTTATGGATCCCTGGAATCGGCTTCGGTCTCCTCCGTACATTTTGCCTTTTTTTCCTCCTTTTCCTCGTCATTCGTCTCGGATTCCAGGTGGAGTTATCCAGAGGGATTACGTGGCCCATTCCAGATTCCCATCCGGAATTAACTCGGCTTTAGGGAAGCTCTTCCTGTAGCTCTGAGGAATATTTATGGATCCATGAAATCGGCTTCAGTCTCCTCCACATGTTTTCCTTTCTTTCCTTCTTTCCCTTGTTGTCCATCTCGGATTCCAGGTGGAGTTGATCCAGAGGGATTACGTGGCCCATTCCAGATTCCCATCAGGAATTACCTTGCCTTTAGGGAAGCTTTTCCCGTTTGCTCTGAGCCATTTTATGGATCCATGGAATCGGCTTCGGTCTCCTCCACACGTTTTCCCTTTTATTTCTCCTTTTTCTCATGATCCATTCCCATCTTGGATTCCAGGTGGAGTTATCCAGAGGGATTATGTGGCCAATTCCAGATTCCCATC
>VYXC01009308.1:843332-854854 GCA_013397175.1 Platysteira castanea
CCTCCTGGATCAGGCGGAGTTGATCCAGAGGGATTACATGGCCAATTCCAGATTCCTATCAGGAATTAAATTGCCTTTAGGGAAGCCCTTCCCGTTTGCTCTGAGGAATATTTATGGATCCAGGGAATCGGCTTTAGTGTCCTCCGCACATTTTCCTTCCTTTCCTCCTTTTCCTCNCCCTCTGTACATTTTCTTTTCTTTCCTCCTTTTCCTCGTCATCCCTCTCGGATTCCAGGTGGAGTTGATCCAGAGGGATTACATGGCCAATTCCAGATTCCTATCAGGAATTAAATTGCCTTTAGGGAAGCCCTTCCCGTTTGCTCTGAGGAATATTTATGGATCCAGGGAATCGGCTTTGGTCTCCTCCACACATTTTCCTTTCTTTCCTCCTTTTCCTCATGATCCGTTCCCATCTCAGATTCCAGGTGGAGTTATCCAGAGGGATTACGTGGCCAATTCCAGATTCCCATCAGGAATTAAATTGTCTTTAGGGAAGCTCTGTTCTAAAAAAGTGCTCTGATCCATTTTATGGATCCATGGAATTGGCTTTGGTCTCCTCCACGCGTTTTCCCTTTTTGTTCTCCTCCTCCTCCTCACGATCCGTTCTCATCTTGGATTCCAGGTGGAGTTGATCCGGAGGGATTACGTGGCCAACGGGGGCTGGGAGACGTTCCTGTCCTACGAGGACCCCGAGCAGGACATCCTGGTGGGGCTCCTGCGCCTGCGGAAGTGCTCCCCGGAATCTTTCCGGCCGGAGCTCAAGGGCGGCGTCTCCATCGTGCGGGAATTGCACGTCTACGGCAGCGCCGTGCCCGTCAGCAGCCGGGACCCCTCCAAATTCCAGCACCAGGTATTCCAAACACCTCCCAGTTCCCCTCTCTTTCTGCCCCTTCATTCCCTCTCTCCCCAAAAAAATCGGGATTTTGTGGAATGGCTGATTCCACGCCGTCGCTCGGAGTTACGGCAGAACCAGGGTGGAAGTTGAGCTCCTTCTGGCTGGAATTCTGTCGCTTCCAGGTTGGTTTTTTTTCCAATGGGATCGCGTTCCAGCGATTCCAGCAGCTCTGAGAGCTTTAAAAAATTCCTTCTCTGGATGCTCCAGCAGGAGCTGCTGTGCTGATTTGCCTTTGGATTTCCTTCCTTAATTAACTCCTGCTCCATGGAGGAATTCCGCTTCTGGAATCTGCAGTGATTCCCTCTGGGAAGGAGGGGTTTGGATTTGGTGACGCCCAGGCTTCTTCCAAAGGGACATTTCTGGGATGGGCTCTTCCTGCTGAAACAGAATTCCCAGAGAAGCCGGGGCTGCCCCCGGATCCCTGGGAGTGTCCAAGGAAAGGTGGGAGCAGCCTGGGATCGTGGGAATGTCGGGGTTGGAATGGGATGGGATTGAAGGTCCACGGATCCCATCCAGAGCATTCTGGGATCCTCTGGAGCTTTCCAACCTTTCCTTGGACACTCCCAAGGATCCAGGGATTCCCTGGGAATTCCAGCCCAGCCCCTCCCCACCCTCCCAGCCGGGAGTTCCTTCCCAAGACCCCACCNCCAGTCTGAAATTCCAGGGGGGATTGGCCATCAGTGGATTTAACCCCATCCCGTTCCTGCCACGGAGAACCAGTCGGACACCTGGAAGTGCCGGCGAGTAATTCCATGATGTGGAAAAAACTCCCTGAGGAATTCCTTGTTGATCTCCGCCCTTCCCAAGCCTGCAATATCCAGCAATATTCCGGATCATTCCCGTGCCAAAAATCCAGATCTTTTGGAACCAACATTCACATTCCGACCTTGCTTCTATTTTGACAGAAATTCCCTTTTTTTCTCCCTGTAACTTCTTCCATTCCAGGGATTCGGAATGCTGCTGATGGAGGAGGCGGAAAGAATCGCCCGGGAGGAGCACGGGGCACGGAAAATTGCCGTAATTTCAGGTATTTTTCCTTTATCCATGATTTTTTTAAGGATATTTTTATCTTAATCTGAAAATAACCCCGGTGCAGCCACTGCTGGGAACACTCCCGGGTCAGGGAGGACGCATCCGGAATTATCCCGGAGAAAGGAGCTGGGAGAAGGAGCTGCAGCCTTTCCCGATTTCCCAGGGGCATCACCAGCTCCTGATGTTTGGGACAGCAAAGGGATGACTTTGGGTGGGAATTTATCGGGTTTTGGGATTAAAAAAAATCCCAAAAGCTGAAGGAAGCTTTTCCAGGTGGATGGAGCCGTGGAATATCCGGGATCCAGCAATCCCTGCTGGGCCTGGGGGCCTTGGGAATGTGGCCATTCCCTGGGGAGCTGTTCCAGCGTCCCACCACCCTCTGGAATATAACACAATAATTTAATATAAATCATATTTTGGGGGGAATGATGGGAAGAGAAACTCTTGCTGCCGTAAAAATTCGGCGGGATTTAACAGCAGAGCTGCATTCCAGAGCTTTTTTTGGGAAAGAAATCCCTCATTTTCTGCTGCTCCACCAAAAATAAACCCCAAAGAGCAGAATTCCACAGCTTGGATCCAAGCTGGGGAGCAGCTTCCAGCTCTGAAATCCCGGGATATTCATGGATCACTGACAAGGGTTGGAGTGGGGACAAGGAGCAGGAGGAGCCGGATGCTCCGAGAGAATTCCCTGGATTTTCTGGGTTCTGTTTGCTTGGTGTTCCCAGGGAATCCAGGGCTGCCCCTGGATCCCTGGGAGCATCCAAGGAAAGCCTGGAGCAGCCTGGGATCGGGGAAGGTGTCGGGGTTGGAATGGGATGGGATTGAAGCTCCATGGATCCCACCCAGACCATTCCAGAATTCCATGATTCTGCCTCCCAGTGGTTTCCCTGTTCCTGCTGCTCCAGTCTGAACTGGGAATCCCACCCAGATTCCATTTGTATCCCTGGAGTGCCAGGCATATCCTGCAATTCCCCCGAGATTTTCCAGCTGTTTCCTTGGAGATGCTGAATTCCAGCCCTCACGGGGGTTTTATCTGGAATAAAAACGCAACCTGGAGCATTTTTTCTCTGTCGGAGGGTGGAATTTTGGGGTCTGAAATGGATTTTTTCGATTTGGGAGCCTTTTCCAAAGTTACATTTCCAACAGAAAATGATATTTCCCAAAGGAAAAACACGGAATTTTAGGCTAGGACAGCGTGGAGGGGTTTGAGTGAAGTTTCGGGCTCATCTCTGTTAAAAATGAGCAGAAATCCTCATTCCAAGGGCTTGGATGAGCGGATCCAGGAAGGTCCTTTCCAACTCCAGGTCCTGCAGCAGGTGGGGTCCCGCTCACCTTTAGGGAATGGATTTGGGAAGCTGGAAAAGTCCAGAGAAAAATCCAGGATTTCCTGGCTGATCGTTCAGCGCGGCCTGGGATCGGAGCCGGTTCGGAAACGCGTTTTCCTCAATCCAGAGGGGGAAATTCGGCTGGAATTCTGTTGGTGCTCGATCCAGAGGGGAGAAATTCGGCTGGAATTCTATTGGTGCTCGATCCAGAGGGGGGAAATTCGGCTGGAATTCTGTTGGTGCTCGATCCAGAGGGGAGAAATTCGGCTGGAATTCTGTTGGTGCTCGATCCAGAGGGAGGAAATTCGGCTGGAATTCTGTTGGTGCCTCCGGAACGGGCAACGCAGGGACAAAGGGGGATGGAAAACGGGAAGGAAAGGGAAATCCTGACCTTCCCTGGAATCTCCAGCTGTTCCCATGGGAATCTCTTCCCTCCATCCTTGTGGCTCCGGCGGATTTCAGGCTCAGCCTTTTCCATCCCTTCGGTGCTGCAATTCCAGCGTTTTTATCCTCCTGCTGTAAAAGCCCTGGATCCAAACCTGGAAATGGGAATCGAGGGGATGATCCATGATTTCCTCCACCAGGTTCTCCTCCTCGGCGTTCCCATGGGAATCTGCCATCCTGAGGAGCAGTTTAACTGATTCCCTGGTTTTTCTGGGATCTGGAATGGCTCATTCCAGTGGCTGACTCCTCTCCAGTCTGATGCAGCTACTGGGACGCCCCGGTTCCCATGCTGGAGGAAACCGGGATCTTCTTCCCACCCCTTTTCCCATCAGGGGATGAAACGCGGAATTCCATCGGGGTTCAATCCCCCTGAAGCCAGGAATTCCCATGGAGAAGCTGGAAGTGCCTCATAAATCACAGGGACAGCTCCAGGGCTGCCCAGAGTGGCCTCATTTCCTCCACAAACAACCCTGGGCCACCCCAGAAGGAAGAAACCAGAGCGGTGACAGACGGGCTCGGAGCGCCTTTGTTGGGAACAGGAGCACCGGGAAGGGCGGGAGGGGTTCAGGATTCAGGGAAATCCGGGATGGGATGGGAACTGGCATCAGCCAGGGATATCTGGTGTGATGCCAGTGACACCTCTGGCACTGATAAAGCTTGGATGCTGAGATCCCTGGATGCTGATATCCCTAATGCTGATATCCCTGATGCTGATATTCCTGGATTCCATTATCCTGGATGCTGATATCCCTGGATGCTGATATCCCTGGATGCTGATATCCCTGGATGCTGATGTCCATGGATGCTGATGTCCATGGATTCCATTATCCTGGATGCTGATATCCCTGGATGCAGTTTTCCCTGGATTCCATTACCCTGGATGCTGATATCCTGGATGCAGTTATCTATGGATTCCCTTATCCTGGATGCTGACATCCCTAATGCTGATATCTATGGATGCTGATATCCTGGATGCAGTTTTCCCTGGATGCTGATATCCCTGGATGCTGTTTTCCCTGGATGCTGATTTCCCAGGATCTTTTGAACCCCTTGAGATACTGAGACCCATCCTTCCCCCAAAACCCACCCTTCACATCCAGACCTTTCCCTGACCCGCCCAGGCTGAATATTCCCAGTAAGGAGCCAGGATTGCGGCCCTTTTCCCAGAATTCCGTGCTTTTTTAACGGGAAGCAGGAGGTGCCCCCTCCCCTCTGAAATCCCCGTCAGAAGCGGGGCTTTTTTTATTTATTTGCTCATTTTAGGTAATTTTCTGCTCGAGCGGCGCCTTTGTGCCGCGGGGCCGGCAGCTCGGGATCGGCATTCCGGCTGGGATGGGGAACGGGAGGCCCTGGAGGCTTCACTCCATTATCCCGAGCTCGGAAATCGTCGTTTTTCCATTTGCCAGCAGCTGGAATTGCCTCGTTCGCTCTGCTTTCCTTGGGGTTTTTTGTGGGGTGGTTTTTGGGGTTGGGTTGTGTTCAGAAACCTCCCCAAACCGAAATGAAACAATTTCTAACGGCGCCCCTCTGATGTCCACAAGGCGTTGGAAATAGAAGGAATGTGGGGAATTCCTTCCTTCCTTCCTTCCTTCCTTCCTTCCGTCCGTCATTCCTTCCTTCCGTCCTTCCTTCCTTCCGTCCCTCCTTCCTTCCCTCCTTCCCAAATCTCCTCTTCCTTTTTGGCCTTCAGTTCTCCATTCAGGAGCTCCTCTCCTTTTCCTCCAAGCTTTCCCTTCCTCCTCCACCCTTCCAACTCCAGACCTGGATCTGGTTTGGTTTGGGATGGGATTTCGAGGCCGGAATTCTGCCACTGGTGATGGGGAAGGAGTAAACGCGGAGTAACCACAGCAGCATCTCATCCTCCAGCCTTTGCTTGCCCGAGGACTTGTGGAGTCCCAGCAGCGATAGCCCTGGAGGGATTTTTCATCCCTCCCCATCCCTTTCCATGAAATTCCCATGGATTTTCCGCTGTACCTTGAGCTGGGGAGGAGGATTTGTGGAATAACCTCTGGATCTGGGTGAGGGTGGATGAAGGACAATCCTCTGTCCTCGAAACCTTTCCTGTCTCCCTGATGGCTCCTCCGGTCATTATTTTGACTTTGAAGTTTGACATCCCATAATTAGCTCCATGTGACCCTAATCCCGGAGCAAACGCTTCCAGCTGTTCCCGTGGAACAGCACCGGTGATGGGTGTGGGAAATGCGGGAACGAGCTCGGAAATGCCGGGAACGCCGGGCCCTGCCCCTCGCGAGTGGCAGAAGCTCCTGACCGGATCTGCTCCCACAAATCCAAATATTCCGGATGCCCTGAGCAGCACTGGATGGTTCTGGTGCCAGGATGGAGGGCCAGGAGCCAGGGAATGGCTTCCCAGTGGGAAAGGGGAGATTTGGGTGGGATCTTGGGAAGGAATTCCTGGCTGGGAGAGTGGGGAGGGGCTGAGCTGGGATTGCCAGAGGAGCTGTGGCTGCCCCTCAATCTCTGGGAGTGTCCAAGGAAAGGTTGGAGCAGCCTGGGATCGTGGGAATGTCGGGGTTGGAATGGGATGGGATTTAAGGTCTTTTCCCACCCAAACCAGTCTGGAATTCTGGGATCAAGGACACTAAGGATCCATTCCGAGGGATTTTTGTGGATTTGGGGGATTTAAAAGGGAGGAAAAGGGAAGAGAGACCCTTCCTGGAGTCCCGAGATTCCCAGTGAACCCCCTCATTCCCAGAATTTCAGGGAGGAATTGGGGTGGGGATGGATCCAATCTCAGGCTGGGAGAGCTGGGAATGTGCAACTGGATTGGACAAAGATCCAAGGGATCCTTGGAGCCACTTCCCGAGCCTAAAGGGGCTCCAGGAGAGCTGGAGAGGGACTTGGGCCAAGGGATGGAGGGACAGGACACAGGGAATGGCTTCCCACTGCCAGAGGGCAGGGATAGATGGGATATTGGGAAGGAATTCCTGGCTGTGAGGGTGGGGAGGCCCTGGCACAGGGTGCCCAGAGAAGCTGTGGCTGCCCCTGGATCCCTGGAAGTGTCCAAGGCCAGGTTGGACGGGGTTGGAGCAGCCTGGGACAGTGGGAGGTGTCGGGGTTGGAATGGGATGATCCATAAGGTCCCTTCCGTTCCAAACCATCCCGTGACTCCGTGATTTTATCCCCCTGGGCTCTCCCGCTGCATCCCCGATTCAGTGACTCCCAAACCAGGATCCAGCGGGAGAAGCTGCTGGGGCTCCTCCAAGGGCAAGACCCGGCACAGCAGCCACGGCCTCAGACTGCAAATCCCTTCCCCAGCGCTAAAATCCCAGCTCTGTAAATCCAGGGAAGAGCTTCCCGGGCTGCAGCGCCGCGGTGACGTCCGTCAGCGTTATCTGTCTGTGCCGGCAGCGGGAGCAGCCGGCCTTGGCTTGTTCCCACAGCTTTGTGTCCTTATCTCCCGCAGAAGGGCCGCGATTGAATTCCCCTCCCGCGGCTGCTCCATCCGCAGCCGCACCCTTTCCTCGCCTTCCCCGGGAACCGCCGCCGTTTTCTCCCTCGGAACCGGGATTTGCTCCCCAGGTGCTCGCTCCGTGCGCTGACGCCTCATCCCGCTGCCTGCCAGGAGCTCATTTCCATGCTCGGGATGATCCCTTTCCCCCGGCCCCGGCTGCGTTCGGGGGCTGTCAAGGAGAAAATTAACGTGGCCACGGGCCAGGGACGCGTCAGGGCCGAGGTGCGGAGGGGACGGCGGGGTGGGATTCCCGCTGGGAGGCACAAGGAGCAGGTGATGCCGGGCAGTTCCAGTTTGGGGATCGTCCCAAAAGCTGGAGGAAAACCACCCAGAGCTCGGGTGCTGCCCACCTGCTCCGCTCGGAACAGGAATTTGGAAGAGCTGGGGTTGATGGAGTTGATGGATTCCTGCTTGGGCACATCGGAGCTTCCCAGGGATCTGCAGGGATCTGACGGGAGCCACTGCTCCGTGCCCCTCACCTCGGGGCTGCCCCGGGTGAACGCACGGGCTCGGGGCGTCCCCAAATCCCAAATGGTTTGGGTTGGGAGGCGCTTAAAGCTCATCCCATCCCACCCCGACACCTTCCACCAGCCCAGGCTGCTCCAAGCCCTGTCCAGCCTTTCCTTGGACACTTCCAGGGACGGGGAGTCCACGGAGGAGCCCGGTCAGGAGGGACAGCAAAGCAAAAACACGGAGAGGTTGTGAAGGATTTTCCTGGTCCTTCTCGCTCCTTTTTAACCGGCAGTGTTATTTTTGTGAGTTCTGAGCCACCTGAAGCGTCCTGGCACAGAATTCCCAGGAAAGCCGTGGCTGCCCCTGGATCCCTGGAAGTGTCCAAGGTCAGGCTGGGACAGTGAAGGTGTCGCTGCCCATGGATGAGGACGTTCCAAGGCCCTTCCCAACCCGACCATCCCGCAATTCCCTGACGGAGGAGACGGGCTGGCTCTCGGGATCTCTGAGTTTATCACCCCGGAGCCCACAGGAAAAAAAGATGGATCGTGGATGCCTCACATGCTCGGTGACTCATCCCAAATCCCAAATCGGCTTGGATGTTCCAACCACCACCTCTGGAGAAGCCTCAAAACCTCCCGAGCGCGCGAACTGTGACAGACTCGGGGGTGAGGAGCAGACTCATTTCCCTGTCCCCGTCTCTCCCGATGCCCCAGGGCCACGCAGGGATGGCAGCAATTCGTTAAATCCTCACAGAAATCACGGAATTCGCTCCTAAATATTTCATCCGGCTCGGTTTGGAGGCTGGGATCCCTCAGCTTTGCCTTTTCCCGGCGCTGGCGTGGGAGTTCTCCGGCTCCCGGCGCAGCTGGGCCGGGGCAGGGCCGGGTGGTCGTTAAGGAAATGTCGCTTCCATCATAAAGGGATCAGTGAGACGGAATCTCCCCATCTGGAATCTCGGGGATGGGTCTCACCTGCAGACTCAGCCTTTCAAAATCGGTTCTGTAATTCCACCTTTTGTTATTTTCAGGGGTTTTTTTCAGAAATGCTCTTTAGGTGCTGTGGGTTCTTCCCTGGTTTTTATTTCTCCGGTCGAGAAGTTGGATCAGCCCCGTCAGAGAGGTTCTGCATTTCTCTGCATTCCCATCAAATCCAGGATTTCAGGGGAGCAGGGATTTTTGGGAGGCTGGAGTACAATTCCAGGGATATCCAAGGTTTTCCACTCGTGGATCAGGGGTCGGAAACAATCTCAGATCTCCGAGGCCAGCGGGGTTCTGCGGCTGTCGAGCTGATGGAGGGACACCCAGGCTTCAAAAAACTCCTTTTCTGTCACAGATTTGTGATTTCAAATTACCCAGCTGCGGGATCGTGGCTGCTCGGGGCCGTGCCGTGACAGAACCTCGCTGCCAGACAGAGGGGCTGTGAAAACAGTAATTTAAAATCTCCGGGAAGCATTCCAAGCAGGAAAGGGAGCAAAAAACACCACCAACAAATCCCAACTCGCATTTGACATTAAAAACCAGAGGCTCTCGGGGGCAGATTCCTCCTGCAGGTCCAACAAACAGCGGCGCGCAGGGGCTGGGCACAGCCAGGGTTTGAGGCTGCTGCTCGTTTATCCCGGCTGGAGAAGGGATTCTCATTCTGGGCTCTCACTCCGCGATCCCACGGCCCCGAGGCGGCGACGGGAGCGGTTGTTGTGCATCAAAAATTGGCTCAATCACGGCTCTGGCCACGGCCCTGCTGAGCTCCTGGTGGCTGCTGCAGCGGGAGGAGGGCACGGAGCACTCGGCTCTCCCATCCCTGGGTTTAATCCCTCCAGGGAATATCGATCACACCGAGAGTGGCTCTGCGGGGAAGAGCTTCAGAGCCCGGCGCCGTGAAGTTGGAAAAAAAACACCAAAAATCCCTTCCAGTGCTCTGATTTAAAGCAGATTTCAGGACGTTAAATGGGTTTTAATTATCTTTGAAATAAATAATAGTGGATTCCTATTTCCTGCTCAGAGGGTGGGGAGGCCCTGAGGTTTCCCAGAAGTTGTGGCTGCCCCTGGATCCCTGGAAGTGTCCAAGGCCAGGTTGGACAAGGCTTGGAACAGCTTGGGACAGTGGAAAGTGTCCCTGCCCATGGAAGAGGAGTGGAACTGGATGAGCTTTGAGGTCCCTCCCAACCCAAACCATTCCATGACACTGAGGAACATTTCCAAAATCCTCTCATTTTCCAAGGATTTTTATCTCCTCAGTATCTCCAGGAACTTCCAGAAAATGTGCTGCCAATGCCCTGATTTAAAGTAAAAATCTCTGCCATAGGAATTGCTTCTTGGTTTCTCAAATTCCAGACTTCTCTGGGATTGCTCCAACACGCCCAGGTTTTCCCAGCACTGTTAAAAAGTGGGATTTTTCCCCGTTTCCTTGGTGCTGCTAAGGCAGGTTTCGCTTATCTCCGATCCTTCGCCTCCTCCCCGCTGTTCCCGTTCCCGGCGGGGGATTTGTTGGGATTCACACGAAGCAGCCTCGTGTTTTCCCTGGAGATAAATCCCAGCTTGGTGCAAAGTGTAAATGCCAGAGCAAACTCACGGAAGGTGGTGGATGGAGCTGCTGCGCGTTCCCGACTCCGATTCCCAAACACGACAGACAAGAAAATCCTCCCTCTTCCCGTTTTCCTGCCCTTTTCAGGGGTTGAAAGCCTGGGTTTGACCCTGTGGCTCATCAGTAGGAGCTGCCAGCTTGAAGAGCGAGGTCTGGCTCCGAAGCAAACCCTGGAATTCCCACAAGGAGTTTGCTTTGAAGTCAAGGCCCGGGACGCGGGCGGGATTCACAGCGAGCCGCTCGTGTGGCAGCTGGGAAGTGTCACCGTGAACTTGGTGGAGATCAAAGCAAGGAATTGTAAAAAACCCTAAAACTTCTCTTTTTGCAGCCTCAGGTTGTGTTTCCTCGCTCGCGGTGACCAACCCGGGGCTTGAGCGACACTAAAATGTCACCTTCGTGTCCCCTCAGTGACGTCCTTCGAGTCCTGCTGGGTCACGGGAGGCCAGGGAGGTTCTCCGGAGCTCCTGGTTTCCTTCTGGGCCTTTCTGGTTGAATTTGGGAAGTTTCTGCTCTGTCCCGTGGCGGCGGCAGCTCCTGCTCTTCCCACCGGGGTCGGTGCCATCCATGTCCGTGGAATGCCGTAGGTGACAGCCAGAGCTTGTGCCACTTCCTTCTCCGTGCCTTTTCCATAAAAAGTGAAATTCCAGCTGCGGCAGAGCGTTCCCGTCGTACGGCACCGGCAGGGCCCCGCTGGCACCAAGGGAAGCAGCTGTGGCCATCCTGAATTCCCGTGGCCATCCCAAATCTCTCTGGCCATCCCAAATTCCCGTGGCCATCCCGAATCCCCGTGGCCATCCCGAATCCCCGTGGCCATCCCGAATCTCTCTGGCCATCCCGAATCCCCGTGGCCATCCCGAATCCCCGTGGCCATCCCAAATTCCCGTGGCCATCCCAAATCCCTGTGGCCATCCCGAATCCCCGTGGCCATNAGCCCAAATCCCCGTGTCCATCCCAAATCCCCGTGGCTATCCCAAATCCCCGTGGCCATCCCGAATTCCCATGGCTGGCTTGAGACTCGCCGCTCATTTTGGGTGAAATCCGTAGCATTTTGGGGAATGTGGCATCGCCCTTCTATAGAATTCCAGAATGATTTGGGTNGTGGCGGCGGCAGCTCCTGCTCTTCCCACCGGGGTCGGTGCCATCCATGTCCGTGGAATGCCGTAGGTGACAGCCAGAGCTTGTGCCACTTCCTTCTCCGTGCCTTTTCCATAAAAAGTGAAATTCCAGCTGCGACAGAGCGTTCCCGTCATACGGCACCAACACGGCCCCGCTGGCACCAAGGAAAGCAGCTGTGGCCATCCCGAATCCCCGTGGCCATCCC
>VYXC01009308.1:854922-865046 GCA_013397175.1 Platysteira castanea
TTATCCCAGGTCACTCCAAGCCCCGTCCAACCTGGTCTGGAGCATTCCCAGGGACGAGGAAGCCACAGATTCTCTGGGAAAACCGTTTCCCGTCCTGTTGGCTGATCCTTTTCCCAGCACCCTCCAAGGAAATTCCTACTCACCAGAGATCCTACAGATTATCCAGGTGTCCACCTGGGCTGTCCCGGCTCCCTTTTCCATAAGAAAAGCGCTGATCCAGGTGGTTATTCCCAAAAAAACCCCTGGAAAATCACAGCTGGCACCTCAGTGGGTTGAAGCTCAGCTGGTTCAGGGTGCAGCATTCCATATTCCCTGGAATATTTGGAAGGGGAAGGAAGCAGGATGTGCCCGGACTCCGCATCCCGGCAGGAGATTCCAGCCTCTGCCAAGAAAGATGCGGAGACGAAGTCCCTCGTGTGTCTCAGCGAGCCTCCGCCGTGGAAATTTTATGAACTATTAGTAGGTCGTTAATGATGCTGAAAACAATCTCATTTTCACTTAGTTCCGTGCCTGGCGAGCCGTGGGAAGGGATCTTGGAGGATACTCGGATGCCGTGTCGGCATTCCGGCGCGGCAGGGCTGAGTCAGAGCTGGGGATTTATGGATTTATGGATTTATTTAGGGATTTCTGGCCAGGGGATGGTTCTGCGGCGGTGCCACGTCCGCGTCCGTCCCTCTGGGCCACCGCCGTGTTTATCCCTGGCACCTGAGCCCTCCGCCCCTTGCTCCAGGCAGGCTTCCAAACTGTGTTTCATTAATTTGGGGATGCAAATTCCAGGTTTTTGGGGGGTTGTCGGCAGCTTTCACCATGATTCAGATGCTCCCAAAAGGTGATGAAATCCCTTTGTCAGAGGATGCGTCACTCGAAGATTGTGGTGAGGGGACACTTCCAAAAAGCCTCCCCTGGCTCCTGGCCATGGTTTCCATCCAGGCCGGTGGGATCGGAGCCTCTGTCCTTCAGCTGGACCTGGATTTGGATGGATCCTGCTCTGCCAAGCTCAGCCTGAGCTCCGGCAGGGTTGGATATGGAATATTTACTTTAAATCCCTGTCCTGAAGGTGCAGGGTGAGGAATTCAGCCAGGTCTGCCTTGGAAAATCAGGGTTTTGGTCTTCCTCCCTCAATCCTGCGGGATAGTTCTTTTGGGATATTTTTTTGAAGGGTTTCTTCTCCCTGGAACACATGGACGCGACGTGGAGCGGTGGGAAGGGTGGGAATTCTGCCTGGACAGGTCCCACCAGCTCTGGGGCGTGTTTGGGGTAAATCAGAGCGGCAAAGATTTGGGAAGAGATCCTGTGCCCTGGAGACCTTCCAGGTGTGCTCCACGGCCACGGACCCAGCGCGTGCTGGGCATTCCGAGGTGCCTCTCCAGCTCTGGCCTCTGGAATCGCTCTCTCCGTGGGGACGCAGGTCTCAGTTTCCCACAGGGTCACAGCATCCTCCGGGTATCTCCAGGGAAGACTTTCCCATTGGAGGACGCTTTGTGGCAGAAGTTATGGAGACACTTGGAACCCCGGGACACGAGGACACCTCAGTGGCATTGATGGCTTGATGCCATTGCCCTCCAGCAATGCTTCGTAATAGCTCTGGGATTCATGGAAGCAGCCTGAGATGTTGCCTTCAAACCCCTCAGGTTTTCCAAGGGGTGAAGGAAGAAGGGGAATTGTTAACTCTGATGGAGGTGGTTTAAAACCATTGGTTGAATTTTTGGGTTGTCCTGCAGCTTGAGGTGGCGCTGGCCCTTTTATCCAAGTTGTTCGGGGTCGTGGGTGATCTTTCACTGCCAAAATCTGTGGTGCTCCAACTTCTCTGCTGCTAAACCAGAGGATGTTTTTTTGGGGAAGATCTTGACTGAGATGATGGTTTACTCCAGCTCAGAGATCCCAACCCTTGCAGGCAGAGATTGGGAAGAGGGAAGTGGATGTGTTTGCAGTGGACTTGGGTTTTCCTTGGATTCAGGTTCCAAAAATGGAGTGAATTTGGGTCCCTTCGGGGTGTTCTCGGTCCAGGCTCTGCTGTGACATCACAGGGGCTTTGCCACTGTTCAGAAGAGAATTTCCCTCAGGTGTTCCCCTGTTTGGGGTTCTTTGGGGTTTTCCAAGCTCTTCCCAGCTTCTGGAATGGGGGGCACGAGGACATTTCAGGTCTGGGTTTCAGGAGCCTTTTCCGTACCTTAAACCGATCCCAGGCTCCTTTGGAGTCATAGAATGAACCCAAGAGCTTGGGCTTGGGTTTGGGTTGGAAGGGACCTTAAAGATGATCCAAGTCCAACCCCTGCCGTGGGCAGGGACGCAGAGATGCTGGAAGGGAATTTGTTGGGATCTTAAACCATTCCGGAATTACTGAAACGTGGATTAAGGAAATAGCTGGGGGTCATTTTAACCAAACCTGCCCGAGCAGCTGCGGGCGGGAGATCCCTCTGGGCAGGAAGGGGTTACCAGGGTCATTCCCTGCCCGTTCCAGCCGATTCCTGGAGATCCAGGAGAGGGATTAGAGGGAAGAGGGGCAGCTCTTCCTGCCGGAGAGCCAAGTC
Organism: Platysteira castanea; assembly: GCA_013397175.1. Lineage (NCBI taxonomy): Eukaryota > Metazoa > Chordata > Aves > Passeriformes > Platysteira > Platysteira castanea. The sequence goes on from VYXC01009308.1 coordinate 857,454, forward strand.
CTCTCCATCCTGAGCCGCCGATGATCCCGAATCCCTCCTCCCTCCCCGATAAGTAATGGCTGCGTCTGCGAGTAATCAGCTGAGGTGAGGGGAGGGATGCGGAGCTGGACCTGGCCCCTGGGCCAGAGAGAGAGAGGAAGGACAGGGAAGAGGCTCTCGGAGAACGCTCGGAGCCGTCCTGCTCGAGGAGGAAATTGGATTGCGCCCACTCGAGCACCTGGAGTGGAGCTGAGCTCATTCCCGGGAGCCGCGGGAAGGGCCCGGGGGGTTGTAGGGCCCTTCAGCCCCGGGTAAGGATCCCGCAGCTGGGCCGCCTCCTCTCCAGCCCGGCTGCCTCCTCTCCAGCCCGGCTGCCTCCTCTCCAGCCCGGCCTTGCGCTTTGTTGTGCCCGGGGTTCACCATTCCCGTTCCCTTCCCGTGCCAATTCCTCTCCCCTTCAGAGCTCACGGCTTTTCCCGAGACAAAGGCAGAGTCCAGGGCAGGTGGAGCAGCTGCAGCTCCTGCCTGAGCATCACCATAATTAGTCCAGATGCTAACGAGTAAACGCCCCCGCTCCGGAGAGGCCGAGCTCCCTCCAGCACCGTTCCTCCATGGAAGTGCCCGTCCTGCCCAGGCCTGGCTTTTCCAGCTTTGTTCCCACGAAATTAAACCGCGCTGTTCTCCTCCTGGCAGGTGTCGGCACCAGGGATTACTACCGGAAGATCGGCTACGAGCTGGAAGGGCCCTACATGGTGAAAAGGCTGGAATGACTCTCCCGGAGATCCTCGTCCCACCAGCAGCTGGGAGGAACAGGAAGGAGACAGCGTTTATCCCGGGAATAACGCTTGTCCCGGGAAAAAAGCCCAGGGACTGCCAAGGACTTGCTTCTGCCAGGAGCTGGATTTGATGATCCCAGTGGTCCCTCGCAATTCCATGGTTTTATGAAACTGGGCATCTCCTCTGGGAAGAGCAGCCCTGGGATCATCCCGTTCCCCCCAGAGAGCTTGGGGACGTTCCAGGTGTCTCATCACCTGTGTTAGTCCCGCCACGTTCTCGGGATGGGCTCCACTGGTTGCGTTTGAGGGATGAAAATTCAGGATTTGGGGACCCTTTGGAGCGGCCTGGTGGGAAAAACGCAACTTTGAGTTTTTATTGGTTCTGCATTAAAATGGGGCGTGTTTTTCTGGACATGAGTAAATTCTGTGCTTGTTTATTTACACCGGGCTCAGCTGCTTCTGTCCATCCCAAGTTTGATCCTTTCCCAGGAGGAATTGGAAGCAGGACCTTGCTGGAGGTAGGAATTGAGATTAAAACCCAAACCGTCCCTCGGAGGGGGCACAACCAGGGGGTGACCGAGGCTGGAAGGGATCTCTGAGCTCTCCATCCCAGGCAGGTCCGGTTAGGTCGGGATGGAGATCCCTGAGTGTCTCCAGGGGTGGTGTCCGTGCCACCATCATCCCATCCCAGCAGGAATTGGGGGATCCCTCCTGGCTGTTCCCAACTCTCCGTCCCTGGTTTGGGGGAGGGTTCGGTCCCTGTCTCTCCCAGCAGGGAGGGGAAGGTGGATTCCGTAGATCCGCAGATTCTCCTCCTGGATCTTCTTGGAGGTGGGGGTGAAGTTCCCTTTTCTGTCAGGAATTACCAAATTAAGGCTTCTCAGCACCTTCCTCTCCTCTGCCCAGCCCGGGGCAGGCGGGTTCCCTTTGAAATCCACGATTCCAGAGTTCCAGAAGCCGCGTTCTCAGGGCTGCGCCTGCTTGACTTGGCCAAACCAGCAGCGAGCGCCCGGAGCTCCGACCTTTTCCACCTTTTTTTTTTCTAGGATTTCAATCAAAAGCGGGGCTGAAATCCAGCGAGGACGGTGACATTTTGGGTGTCACCGGAATAAATGACTCTGTCAGGAGCCCGTGGAAGCTTTGCCAGCGGCAAGGGCTCGGACACGGGTGGATAACCAGGGGGAGGATTTCCACGAGGAACGCTCCCGGTGATCCGTGGCTGCTCTGGAGCGGCGTCAGAGGCAGCAAAATATCCAGGGATAAATCTGTGATGATCCCAGGAAAACCGGTGTCCTTGTGGGAAGGGAAAACCCCACACGGCCCCGTTGTTGGCCGAGTCTGGATTTGCCGGAGCGGGTTTTTTCCATCCCTTGGAAAAAGGGGCTCGCTCAGCCCTCGACACCGTAAAAGCAGGGAACAAGGGATGCAATTTCTTGCTTGGAACCAGTGAAATTTTCCGGAAAATCTGTCGTCCCCTCGCCGCCGACGCGATTTCGGATCCCGCTGACGTCGGAGCCTGGCTTGTCCATTTCTTTCCCCAGCACGTCTGGGAGCTCGGCCCTCCAGCAAAACCGGGAAATATTGGATACATTCCCTCTTTTATTTTGTCTGAGCTCGGCGCTGACCGGCAGCTTGATGGGGAAATAAAGCGATTTTTCCTGCCGGGTTATTTTTAGCTTCCCATTTGCGAGCTCGTTCCGGGCTCGTTCCGTGCTGCGCCGGCTCAGCTGCTGCCAAACCTCTCCGGGCTTGTCCGCACAGGCTCGGGGATGTTTGGGATGGATTCGTGTGGATATCCAGGCAGCCCAGTTGTTGTTCCCGGTGTTCTGCGTGTTGAGGTTGGGATGGGGGCTGGAAAAGCCTTTCCGGGGGGCAAATTTCCCAGAAATTCCCAGTAAAACTCCCCCGGGGACAAATTGGGGCCTTTTCCTTGTCCGGCGCAGGAGGCGCTCCAAGGGATTTTCCATCTGTTCTTTCCGGGAGATTTAGGGTGGTTATTTAGGGGGTTTTGCCCCATGGGAACAGTAATTCCTACTCTTAGGAATTCCTGTCCATGGGATCTCAGCCTGGAGCTGCTGAGAGGCAAATTCCAGCCCCTCCTTCTCCCTCGGTGATGGAACAACATTGATTATTCAGCCAGGACCTCCCACAACTCTTCAAAAAGACCAAAAAAACCCTGATTTGTCCCTAAAAACCGCGGGTTGTGGCCAATCCCAAACCTGTGGAGGTGAAACCCGGAGCTGGGAAAGCCCCGAATTTCCACAGTAAAGGTTGGAATAGAGAGAAATAGGGGGGAAAAGGGCAAATTTCCCAGAAATCCCGAACAACGCCAAGGTGAGGTCAGGTATCCAAGGAAGTGCAAGGTGGTGGGAATCCGATCTTCTCCCAGGGATCCATCCCATTCTCCCAGCTGGAATTCTGGGCTTCTCCTTCGCCGGGATTCTTCGTGCCTCCTGCCTTCCCTGGAATAAATCCTTGCTCTGGGGAAGCTGTGGGAAAAGGGGAATTTTCATGGAGAGGAGCAGGAGCCAGGGAAGAGCCTGGTTTTAAACCCCACGGAATTCCCAATCCAGCTCCGTAAGAGGAGGAAGGAATCGGTGCTTTGGGAAAACGCCGAGGGGCAACGGCACCGCTCGAACACCGAAATCCTTGGGATCATCCCCAGCCCTTTTCCAGATGGGATGGGATGGGATGGATTTGGTGCTTCTCAACTCCTGCAGCAGCCACTTGGCCTTGGTTTTTCCCTCCTTTTCCCAGTTTGTTTGGAATTTTGGGAAAATCGAGGCCCCCGGAGAAGCTGTGGCTGCCCCTGGATCCCTGGAAATATCCAAGGCCAGGCTGGATGCTGGAATAGGGCGAGTTTTGGGGTCTTTGGGGTTTTTTATGGGGGTTGGTGGCTCCCAGCTTCCCTCCTTCCTGTTTTCCTGGGAAATCCAACTCCTTTGTCCTCCAGCTCTTGGGAGCCAGCCTTGGAGGGAGGTGGAGCCATTCCAGAGGAGCTGGGAGAGCTGGGAATGTCCAGGTGGAGAAGGGAAGGATCCAGGGAATCCTTGGAGCAGCTTCCCGAGCCTAAAGGGGCTCCAGGAGAGCTGGAATTTGGGAAAAGGATGGAGGGGCAGGAAACAGGGAATGGCTTCCCAGTGGGAAAGGGGAGCTTGGAGTGGGATCCTGGGAAGGAATTCCCGGCTGGGCTGGGATTTCCAGAGAATCCCTGGATCCCTGGGAGCGTCCAAGGAAAGGNAAAGGCGGGAGCAGCCTGGGCTGGTGGGAATGTCGGGGTTGGGATTCTGGGATGGGATTGAAGCTCCATGGATCCCAGCCAAAGCATCCCGGGATTCTGGGATCAGGGAGGCTCCGGATCCATCGTGAGGGATTTTAATGGATTTGGGGGATGGAAAAGGGAGGAAAAGGGAAGGAAGACCCTTCCTGGAGTGCAGAGATTCCCAGTGAACCCCTTCATTCCCAAAATTTCTCAGAGAGGAGCTGGGGTGGGGATGGATCCAATCTCAGGCTGGGAGAGCTGGGAATGCCCAACTGGATTGGAGAAAGATCCAAGGAATCCTTGGAGCCCCTTCCCGAGCCCAAAGGGGCTCCAGGAGCGCTGGAGAGGGATTTGGGATAAAGGATGGAGGGCCAGGAGCCAGGGAATGGCTTCCCAGTGGGAAAGGGGAGCTTGGGGTGGGATCTTGGGAAGGAATTCCCAGCTGGGAGTGAGGGAGGGGCAGGCACAGGCGGCCCCAGAGCCGGCAACTTCCTCCTCCCAGACCTGGGAATTCATTTAGATCCCAAAAAAACCCCGATCCCAGCAGCTGGAGGAGCACCAGCTCAGTGTGTCTGACAGGGAAAAACCCTTCAGGGATGTGCCGGGAATTCTGATCCATGGATCTGCTCTGGAACGATTTGGGGGCGACGCTTCATTTCCGAGGAAAACAGAATTGTCGGGGCGGATCCGGCCGGGATTTCGTCTTTCCCCGGATAAACTCAGCCCCCGGATCCCTGTGAGTGTCCCACGGAAAAACACGAACGGGTCTGAGGCATCCTTAATCCCGAGGGATCCATTTTTCCACACGGCATTTTGGGAAGAACAAACTCAGGAAAACAGGGAACTCACGGGATTTTCCCCACCAAAGCAGGGAAAAGCTTCACTGCCCCTCGGGATTCGAGGAATCACGGAGCCACTTTCCTCTTCTTTTTTCAGGAGGGGTGGGACTGTGGGTAAAAGCACGGAGTCACATCCCGGGGTCACCGGGAATCTGGGAAAAATGGAATTTCAAGACCTGGGCACCCACCTGCAGCACCCTTCTCATCCCAAAATGCGGAATCCCGGGAGCGGCTCCCGCTGGGAAACGCCTCCCTCGAGTCCCCAAGGCCGTGGATGTCACCAAGGCCCGGCTGCGACAGCGACTTTTGGGATTTGGGATGAGGAAGGGCAGCAGCTGGAAGAGAAACCCCAAAAATCCAGCGTTTTCCAGGCTTCCCATCCCCCATTCCCAGCTCTTTGCCAAACTTCCCTGGATTTTCCCGTTTTTTCCATGGAATCATTTCCTCTCCCGTTTTACCCCGTTCCCGGCAGCCGTCGGATCCGTTCTGCCTCCGGAGTCGTTCCCAGGGAGCTCCAGGATCCTTTCCCTGGGGAGTTGTTCCCAGAAATTGCAGGTTGTCACTGCATCCGTTCCTTCCCAATTCACCAGGAGCTGGAGGAAGAAAGGGAGGGAAAAAAAAACCACTTGGAAAAACAAAAAAAGGGAAAAAAAAGGTGCCAGAAATTATTCCAAGGAGATGTTTGGGATTCCTGCGATTCCTAGTGAAAAAAAACCTCCAATTTTTTGTTAATTCGTGGGGTTTCAGGGAATTAACAGATACAGAGAGGATGAAAATATTGGGAATGAGCCCGGCAGGGCAAAAAAAGGAGGAAAAGGAGGGAAAGGTCATTCCTGAGCCCCGGAATTCTGTCCTGTGGGTGGGGAAAGGGTGTGAAATCCCAATATTCCGGAAAAAAGGAGCTGGAATTGGGTCCGGGGGGTCCCGGAGAGCAGCGGGGTGGCCTGGGGGGGATACAGGGTGGGAAAAAGGATTTGGGAATCTGAATTTGGGATGGGAGAGCGAAGAGGGGAAGGTGAGACCCGGATCCTGCTGGGATCCCCCGGAATTCCGGGGTTTGTGGTCTCCCAGCAGCTCCTGACAGGGAGAATTCCCGTCAGGAATTACGGGGACAGAGCTTGGTTGGGCAGGGGTTTTTGGGAATGTTCTGAATTGCCAGGGAAGGGAAGGGAAAAAGGGGGGAAAGGGGGGAAAGGGGGGAAAGGGGGGAAAGGGGGGAAAGGGGGGAAAGGGGGGAAAGGGGGGAAAGGGGGGAAAGGGGGGAAAGGGGGGAAAGGGGGGAAAGGGGGGAAAGGGGGGAAAGGGGGGAAAGGGGGGAAAGGGGGGAAAGGGGGGAAAGGGGGGAAAGGGGGGAAAGGGGGGAAAGGGGGGAAAGGGGGGAAAGGGGGGAAAGGGGGGAAAGGGGGGAAAGGGGGGAAAGGGGGGAAAGGGGGGAAAGGGGGGAAAGGGGGGAAAGGGGGGAAAGGGGGGAAAGGGGGGAAAGGGGGGAAAGGGGGGAAAGGGGGGAAAGGGGGGAAAGGGGGGAAAGGGGGGAAAGGGGGGAAAGGGGGGAAAGGGGGGAAAGGGGGGAAAGGGGGGAAAGGGGGGAAAGGGGGGAAAGGGGGGAAAGGGGGGAAAGGGGGGAAAGGGGGGAAAGGGGGGAAAGGGGGGAAAGGGGGGAAAGGGGGGAAAGGGGGGAAAGGGGGGAAAGGGGGGAAAGGGGGGAAAGGGGGGAAAGGGGGGAAAGGGGGGAAAGGGGGGAAAGGGGGGAAAGGGGGGAAAGGGGGGAAAGGGGGGAAAGGGGGGAAAGGGGGGAAAGGGGGGAAAGGGGGGAAAGGGGGGAAAGGGGGGAAAGGGGGGAAAGGGGGGAAAGGGGGGAAAGGGGGGAAAGGGGGGAAAGGGGGGAAAGGGGGGAAAGGGGGGAAAGGGGGGAAAGGGGGGAAAGGGGGGAAAGGGGGGAAAGGGGGGAAAGGGGGGAAAGGGGGGAAAGGGGGGAAAGGGGGGAAAGGGGGGAAAGGGGGGAAAGGGGGGAAAGGGGGGAAAGGGGGGAAAGGGGGGAAAGGGGGGAAAGGGGGGAAAGGGGGAAGAGGGGAAAAAGGAGGGAAAAGGTCAAAAAATTGCGATTAAACAGCAAAAAATTGCAATTAAATGTCAAAAAAATCCGATTAAATGCCAAAAAAACTGCAATTAAACAGCAAAAAAACTCCAATTAAAAACCCCAATTAAACAGCAAAAAACCCCAATTAAACAGCAAAAGATTGCGATTAAACATCAAAAAACTGCAATTAAACGCCAAAAAAATCCAATTAAATGCCAAAAAAATCCAATTAAACACCAAAAAAATCCAATTAAACGCCAAAAAAATCCAATTAAACGCCAAAAAAATCCAATTAAACGCCAAAAAAATGCAATAAAAAAACTGCAATTAAACACCAAAAAATTGCGATTAAACATGAAAAATTTGCAATTAAGCAGCAAAAAACTGCAATTAAACGCCAAAAAATCCAATTAAACGCCAAAAAACTGCAATTAAAAGCCAAAAAACTCCAATTAAAACTTGCAATTAAACACAAAAAAACCTCCGATTAAAAAACCCATTTAAATACCAAAAAATCCAATTAAACACCAAAAAACTCTAACGAAAAATGTGCAATTAAACGCCAATTAAACTCCAAAAATCAAACTCCAACGCCAAAAAAGCTCCAATTAAACACAAAAAAAACCTCAGATTAAATGTCAAAAAACCCCAATAAACACC
>VYXC01009309.1:6127-29904 GCA_013397175.1 Platysteira castanea
TTAGCAACTAAGGTTGAGCCTGTTTTGCCCTTGAAATATTTCTCCCGCTCTCCTTATCTCACCCATGAAGCCTCCATTAACCCTTTTTTCCTCTTTTCCCACCTCTGCCCAGCTGTGGTAGGGGAGGGTGAGCAAGTGACTCTCGTGGCTGCCTGGTGTTGGGCCAGTGTCAAACCACAACAACATGTTCTCCTTTCTCCATACTGTGGCAATTCATGTTGCTCAGTACACCTCCAAATAAAGTTCCTAGACACTGTCTTGCAGGCTGGTGTATAGTTTTACCTCTTTAAGGATGTGTTCTGCTGAAGAAGTCTTCCTGCAGAAAATTGCATTAATAAGAAATGGGATGCCAGGAAGAAAAGGCTCTGTAGCCTTTTGATGAGAGCACTCAGGAGGATGGAGGCCAAGGTAGGTAGCAAACTTAATGACGTTCACAATTAGACAGCTGTTGAGTATTTTTGGATTGTGATCTCTTGGATTTTGCCTTGGATTAGGTGCCTACAGTGAGAACCACTGTAGGCACCTAATCAGTCCTTCTTTTGGTCTGGCCTTTTGCCATAAGTATGCAGGAACTGGCTTGGAAAGTGACAGTAAAACCCTGGGCACTGAATGCTCCCTGCAATTAGAGGGAAATGCCAGTAGAAGATGACTTGGATAGAACAAGCTAAAAAAAGATGATTAGTGCAGTGGTTCTGTGTGCATCTCTGAATACCCACATTATGTGTCTCTGCATTACCACTGTCATTCCTACGATCTGCTTTTCATCAAGACTTAGCTATGGTTAATTGTGGGGAAACCAAGCCAGTCCAGCTGATACTGGGGTGTAAACAACTACAGCTGTTGTGCCTGCTCTCAGGGAATTTGCAGGGGCTGTAAGATACGAATAAGAACAGTTGTGAGTGCATGAGTGAAGACATAGCTTTGCATATAAGGGTTTAGAGTCTTGGAGAAATGACATTTTGCATTTAAACAGATCAGAGTCAAGCAGCAGAGAGGGAAGGAAGGAAGGAAGGAAGGAAGAAAGAAAGAAAGAAAGGAAGGATTTTTTCCTGCTTGGAAAAAATACAACTTTTCTATCTGTTCTTTTTTCCAACAAGGACAGTATGTTTAACTACTGTTATTAATAGACTTGACTGTCAGATAGTAAATGGGATGACTGTGTGAAGAGGCTGGCATAGAGATGATCTCAGTTTTGCCCTAATCTTTGGTTATGGGGGACAATATTAAAATGAAACACTACATGGATAAGAAAAATTAAGGTATTAGAAGGGGTAATTGCAACCAAATTGGAAGAAAACTTGGAAGATTTTGATGTGAGAAAGCTGAAGTTAGTGGGAATTATTATAGGCCCTTTTCATGTACATTCTTTGTAGGAGTATAAAACATTCTGAAGGGTATCATGCTATTCCCAAACTACAGACTCACTTCATGTAGGACAGCAATGCCTTATGGGGTGAAATAGGGGGGTAGGTATTAGTTGAATCCTTGAAGATTTGGATTGGTAGGAACTACAAGGACCAGTCCTGATCCATCTTCTTGAAGTTTTTGAAATTGGAACCTGTTAGTTTACCAGCATGAAATCCAGGAGTGTGCTGCTGATGGTGGCTCTTTGCAGAAGACAACATCAGAAGACAACAGTTTGCAGAAGACAACATCAATGGAGAGTTGAGGGTTGGGATATTACTTGGAAGATCTGGATCAGCTGAATGGTGGGAATGATAGAAACAGGACATTACTAAATGGTACAGTCTATAGAGGGATGTGCCCTTGGGGACTAGTAAGAAATTCTGATGTAATGTGGGAACTTACCATTTGGAAATAGCTGAGGAGAAGTACTTCAGGCTTACGTTAGCTAATGAAAATGTGGAATTAAAAAGTATAAATGGTATTGAAAATTTAACAAAGATACTCAAGTGAGGGTAGGGCAAGATCAAGTGAAAATACTGGGGCATAAATAGTTCCATTCATCTTTATTGGAGAAGAGGAACTGAAAGTGGGAATTTGCCAGAGATAAAGGAACAAAGCAGCCTGCTCTGTGTGAGGTGGCTTGAATAACTCAGTTTTCTAGATCCAGAAGAGAGGTGAATGAGGATATGGTAGTGTCTATAGATACACCAAAGACAGCAACCAAGGAGTTTAGGAGCTCTGTACATTACAGAACAGTGCTGGCAGAAGAGCATATGCAAGTATGCAAGGCCATGAAGCTTAGATGGGAAATAAGACTGTTTCTAGGTATTTATGATGGGGGGTTGGTACAACCTTCATCCAAGTAAAAGCAGCAAGAAAATACCTACCTGCAATGTATCAGTGCACTGTGAAAGGGCTGTAAGACCTGTCTGGCACCGCAGGGACTGGAGTTGGGAGCTCTCAATGTCATTTTCAGTTCTTCAAGTGGCTACAGACATAAGAGTTTGTAAAAAGCATAGGCTAGCCTGCATGAGGGTGCTCAAACTATTTCATGATCACTTAAAGACTTGGTGGAAGTTCCATTTTTGTTCAAGTACTGCAGTGAATGTAATAAAAATCAGCACACTTTGGACATAACTAAACTGGCTGTGTTTCCTTGCTGAAAGAAAATAACCTGAAGGTTATTTCTTTGCATGAACCATTAAGTGTTATGTTTTAATCTGATGTAGAATATTTGTTTTGGATGCTTGAAAGAATGTCATAGCATGGATATACTTAGGATAAGGAAATCCTACTTTTGTCCAAGGGAATTTAAAGCAGAATTCTACTTATTAGAAAGCTGTCTGAGGACTCAGTATCCATAAAGCAGGAGAAAGGGGAAATTCTCTGTCAGCTGAAGCTGCTGACCTGCACAAAGGCACCAAGTTTGTTGGGTCAGCGAGGGGGAGCATGAGAATCACAGCTTCCTGCCCTGGGAACCAGCCTGCTCCCTTGGGAGGTGTGTCCCCATCCCTCGCAGTTGTGACAAAAGCACAGTGGTCTCAGGAAGGACTGAGTGTAGCCTGCCTCAACAGAGCCTCTGTTAAGGAGTCTCTGCTTCCTAAGTAAATGCTCTGATCATTGAGCTGTTGGTTAATTGGAGACTTCCCTCCAATACAGTTTATCCCCTTCTTTTTTTTTTTCCAGCCAAGATTAGTCAGTAAATTTGAAGCAAATACTTTAGACATGACTGAAACCACATTTTCCAGGGAATTAACTATTAAAATAAATAAATAAATAAATCATCCAATTCTAACTACTACCTCTTTTAAAATCCATGATGCTTCTTTTCCACATAAATTAAATGATTTTTTTATTAATAAATGTGACTAAATATAATGGTTTAAGTCATCCACCCAGCCAGGGTAGTAAATAAGGGCTCCTTCCTTATGCTGTTCTGGAGTGCACAAGGTAGCACTTACAACTAATGCTTATTTCTTCAGTTTACCCATATTTTCCTTTTTTTGCAGCCCCTTTCATCCTATCAGTTCCAACAGTTGATCCCTGTAGGAGAGGGAACTGTTCTCTATTACATTTTTATGCTTTTCTAGTCAACTAATTTAAACAAACAAAAAAACCCCAACAACTTTTTGCACTGAGCCTAGTGCCAACTTGTTGATAGTTTAAATAGATTACACCATTCCACTAGATACAAGCTAAAGTATTGGAAATGAATAAAGAAAAAAAAGGATATAACTAGATGTAGTCGTTAATGGTGTTGTTAATAGTGTTAAAACTATTAAACCAGAACAAGGAGGGGTTGGATCTAGATTGTCTTCAAGGTCCTTTCTAACCTAAACGATTTTGTGAATCCATGACTGTGATTTTTGATCAGCTCTCTTGGACCTTGTAGCACTCCAGCATTGCCTCTCATCTTTCCAAGTGGTAGTGTCCAAATACTCTCCCTAGGCCACGGTGAGCAGCCCTCTGATGCATTCGTTGCAGCATTTCTAAGGACTGTTTGATGCCGTGTGTGGTTTGCAGCTGGTCGGGAATGTGCAGTGGTGGTTTGGCGCTTCAGAAGCCGGGGAAGGATGGTTGTAGACATCCCTCTAGTGGCCCCGCAGCCTCCGGGAAGCCGGGAGCAGCTCTGGCGTCCCCGGGCTCAGCAGGGGCAGATGTGCTCCTCTGTGGAGTTGGGTCCTCTGCAGGACTGGGGAACTGTCTGACATACACAGATAAGAAATGACAGATAATTTCTTCCCTTTTCCGTTTCACTAAAGTTTCCCTGAAAACTCTACACCAGTTCAGGGTCTTTAGAGTGTTTGTTTCACACAAGCCTAAATACTGGAAGGATGAACCCATTTCACTGGCCACTGTAAAAAACAGATATACTGGGAGTGATATGAGGAAGGGGTTAATCCTGTTTCTAAGCTTTTTTAAAATGTTAGTTTATTTAACTTAGAGAGAGAACAATTTTGTCATCATTGAAAAACAGGCAAGTTATACTTGAAGATTAATCAAAAGTTTCAGATTTTCTTGTCTCTTTAATACAAGACTGATAGAATACCAAAGGAAAAAAACCAAAAATACCCCACCCTATATGTAAAATAAACATAAGGAACACTTATTTGCACATCTATACACTTAGACTTCTCAACTGAAATTGTCAATAAGATGCTAATTATGTTTATGTGTTTTGAACACTGAATTTATTTTGCTTTTTAATTTGTTAAAGGACATGCAGTAAAAATGAAACTACATATCTCATCCTTCTGATAATGGTAGCTCTGTGTCTCAGTAATTCACCCGTACTACCAGTATTATCACTGCGAATCCATTATTACTTTTAAACTAAGAATTACCTATACAATAATATCAAAGTGCAACAATTAAATTGAGTAAATTATACCTAAAGCTGAACTCAGGCCTGTTTCAAAGCCACCACTTGCTGCCAATAAAGCACATGGCTGAATGACTATTTCTAGTTGAACCTCGATTTTGTTAAACTGATTGGAAGCAATCAAGTGAACACATGCCATCCTGATCTGGTTTTGATTTCAAAGGTGGTAAAAAGCTTTATAAGTTGTTAGGGAGATTTTTTTTCCCTGCAGTTCTGTGTCATTTTCCCTCCAAATCATAAACGCTGTTTTGCAGACTTCCCTCCCTATGCCCCAAAAATAGCTCCATGTGTCAATTTAAGAGATGGACAATTGGCGTGAAGTCAGCAGAGAGTGCATAAATGCCTGAGAAGTTTTAGGTGACATCTATGTAAACAATTACTGTTGTCTTCTTTCATTTCCAGGCAACTGATCCTCACAGACACATGCATAGAATACAGACAATATCTGGACAACCTTCCAACCCTTTCTTTCCAAGCAGTTTATACTTTCTCCATGTATAAAGGAACAGCATTTTACAGATGGGGAATGAAGTATATCTTGATTGGAAGATACTTGTTTTAAAGAGTCTAATCATCTAATGTCACAAATTTAATACCTTTTTGTAAAGAACTAAGATGCCTGAGCTTCAATCTGCAGTAAGTTTTTAATACAGTCTAGAGTATTTCAGACTGGGAGAAACATATAATTAATCAATAAATACATGCTAATCCACAAGTGCTTTTTGTGCTTCTCAGTGGCCCAGGGTTGTCAATATTTTTGATACTTTCCAAACAAATCAAAACTACTAATCTCTGCATGGAGACTGACAATCAATGTGTCAACTTTGGCAATTTGAAAGACTAGCATTTGTTTTAATCCCTTTCTTCAGTTCTTTAAGATAAATCTGCAATTAAGTCTTTTTTTTGTTTGTTTTTTCTCATAAGAAAGGCAATGCTAACATTTAAACAGTATTTAGCTTTTACTTTGCTTTATTTTAACCTTTAATCACAGGAAGAATTAATCCTATATCTGTATATTTCCCTCATGATTATTCTTCGAGGACAGAATAATTTTGCGTAATTTCAAATGTGTTTGTTTTCTTTTCAGCTGAATAAATACAGAAATCATCACCTCCAATAGCTTCTTGTCAGCCTGAAGGCTCACACACATTGCTGGGCAGTTGAGGTTGAAGCTGTTTCTAAGATCAGGGAGATTTTTTTTGTGAGAAATTGTTTCTTACACAAAGTATTTTACTGGCCTTGATGGTGAGAACATTGCTTGGTAAAAAGGTTCTTTGACGATCTGTGGGGAGTAGCAGTATCAGGTAAATCACAGTTCTCAGCTCCTGACTAAATTCTGTGCAACTTGTTTTAGTGTATGGGATGGAGGCAGTGTGTGGATATTGTCCTGTTTTTGTAGGTGTTTTAGGGATTGTGAAAAGATCACAACTAACTTCTGGGAAGCTTGGTTTGATCCTTGAGTGCCCAGCTAGCAGTAGAGTGTCTGATGTCACTCACAGCACTCAAGCAGCTGCAGTATGGTCAGGAAGAAATTGTCTGAAGGTTCATAATTCTCATCCTGGGAAAATGGGAGTGACTTCATTCGTTGGTTCATTCATTTATTCGACATACAATTTATTTTCTGGACACTCCAGAACAAGAGCAAAGGCAGAGTACAGCTTAGCAGATGAGAGTGGCAGAAGACAGTCTCATCATAGTTTGACAGGATAGATCTTACCAATAACATGAGACATACCGACCATGTGTCCTTTCCAAAGTGGCATTAATGCCTTCCCTCATTCCAGATGCCACACTAAAATTTTACCACTTGCAATATTTAGTAGAACCCCCTTTAAAACTTTATTATCCAAATAAATTCTGAAATGTTTTTACTGCACTTTGAACTTTTCTTCTGACAGGTAACTTTTGTTTTCAGATTTGGAATTGAACTCTTTTAATGCTGAGGTCACAGTTTGTGCACACAAATGTTACCCTAGATGCAGAAGCCAGCAAGCTTCTTAAAAATTAGTGTGTCTTGTAACTAAAATATATGTAAGAACAGCCTTTCCCTTTCTGAGCTGTATGAAACTTTAGATCTGATCTGACACTTTCCTAATTTGCAAGAATTTTATCAGTTCTTGTTTCATTTTTCATATGTGCCTAGGCTGCATGTTAGAGAAGCAATAACTATGGCTGTAACCTGCTTGGGTTATTTTATGGTTATAGATGGGGGGAAACAATTGTAGAAAATGACAGCTGCAACATCAAAATTGCTCATCTGTCTGAAAAAGAATATTGCATTGTCTAAAGGCAGTTCTGTGCAGGATTTGCATCAGGATCTACAAGAGACTGAAAACAAAACTGTATTTAGCTGAATAGCTAAATAGCTAACTGTTTAACTGAATAGCTTCTTGCAAGTTTTATATTCATGAAGTTCTCTCTTGAAGTGTCAAGTCTTCTTTTCAAAGGATGCGCTGAAATACGTCATGAATGAGTGTTTTAAGGTCGCTTAAAGTATCATTGGCAGTGATTCAGCAAAAACAGGTTTAATATAAAAACGACAGCACAACAGTTTGCTGGCAAGGTTCACTCTACTACTTACTAGATAGTTAAAACAGATGGAGGAAAAGCAAACAAAAATCCAAAGTCAATCAATCCAAACAAAAATAAACCCCCAAGTATCTACATGTAGTCTGGGGGGGAAAGGGGGAAGAGAAAAGTATAGGAAAAGAAGCATAAAAAGGAATACAGAAGACCCTCCTGTTTGGGCCACAAGGTTCATAGTGGACCTTTGAGCTAAACTGAGCCAGGACTTCATCAAGAGTTTATCCCTAAAGGCCTAATAGCATTTAATCTTAACAACACTTAAACTTAACAGTACTTAACAGATAACTGAAGCTAACCAATTTAGCAGTAGATTCATATAGAATTTAATATATCACAACTTACTTATAGGCCTGACTTACTACAAATTCAAAGTATTTAAGAATCTAGGAGAACATTCTTAGTACATTTGCTATGTCATATTCACACTCACCTGTGTTATGACGCACTGCAGAAAGTCAGAATAACCCAGGTTCTTGCTAATAGATCCCTTGGGATGGATGGGAGTGAAATGACACTGAATGATCAGTGTTTGTAAATCTACACGTGTAGGGTTTATTATAGAACAATTTGGTTGCAGAGGAAAACAGGTGTGTAGCCATTTTGGTTGTTATTATCTGTAGTAATATAACAACATGAAAGCATTGCAATATGATAGCTCAACCACCTCACCCAAGGACATGTGCAAGGGGAAAAGGAGAGAGAGAGAGAACAAGAGTGTGAATATCTCAGCACCTATAGGCCCCACAACGAGACTTGGTTGTTCCACAGTGTTGGATGAAGTGGTGATTGCAGCTTGGATCCTTCGGGTGGTGAGGGAAGTCCTGAAAAAGTCCTGGGGAAAAACCCCCAGGATAATCTGCAGAACACAGTATCTCTTGGGTTTATATTCACTCAGGTTCGGGTGGGAATACCCAGGTACCTCCCTCAGGGCGGAGAGCTTCACACTGGATGGTGTAATGTTGTGAATCATGATATCATGTCCTTGACATCATCTAAGACAACACTGCTGCCCATCACACCAGCAGTTGAGTCAGTTATGGCCCATCAGCAGAGATGAACACCCTCAGGCCACACATGAATGTCCCAGTACTTTCCTGGGGGAAGGAGGAGGCAGCCCCACTGAGTGAGCCCTACAACCCCATGGTTTGTGCAAGGGAGAACACCTTAGCATGACAGGAGGCACCATCCCACCTCCACAGGACCTGTCTCCTGTCTCACAGCACATCACTCACCCTGTCTTATCAGAGCAGAGGTTCACCACTGCACATCCAAGACCTCACCTCCTCCACCTCCAACCCAGGCTTCAACAAAGCACCCTGGTGTCTCCATAAATCTAGAGTCATTATCCCTTACAAGTTCAGTCTCTCACAGCATGCACACAAACATGAAGAGTCTGTAGTAGGTATATGCCTCCTCGTCGAGTTCAGGGAAGTGCTCACAACAGATGCCTTTGCACCCTCTCAATGGTTGAGCGTTGAAGAATTGGTTTATCGGTCCAGGATCTGTCATTGTTTGGTGATCCTCCAAGTATGGCAAACTTGAGAGTTCACTGGCCCTGAGAGGGAGATGTTGGTCACAGTACACTGTGGTCCAGGAGAGCTCCAAGGGTCTCACTTTGGACTGCTGTTTATAGGGTTGCAAGAGAGTTAGCTTTAGTCATAGTTCTTTTGCATCCTGGCAGCAATTCAAGTGAGTAACCTTCTTTGAAAGTTCGGTAACAAAAAAAATTATTCCACTTAGGTTGTTATTCAGGCAACAAACATAAGTTTCCAAGGTTGTTCATTAAAACACGGGAGCTTTTTAGACAGCTCAAGATCCTAGGAGTGTTTCTGATAAGCTCAGGAAGAGCTCAGCCACCTGCTGTTGGTCAATGCTGAGGACCAATCAGCATTTCTGAGATCGCAGTGTGGCCAGGGTGAGGGTAATGCATCACCACAGTGTGGCCTTAGTCAGTGAAAGAATGAGTTGTGATGTGCTGAGCTTTGATCTTTGAATTTGCTGTTACACCTTCTAGGATTGTCTCCTATAACCCCATCCAGAGGCAATTGCAAATGCCTCCTCATTGAAGGATCACATGGTGAGGAGCTTCCATCAGCCCACATCCGCATGGTGCCCTAGGCCCTCAAATCGCCCACTGTCTGCCTGCAGGGGGGTGGCAGGGAGGGAAGGAACCACGGATACCTTACATGGACAGAACCAGGTGCCCTTTCTCTGCAAACATCATTAAGATCTCCTTTGGAACATGTATCATGCTTTTTGACAAACGAGTATCCCAATCCTTCAGTAAACATCTATGTGAGAAGCCTCGTGTAGATTTATATAATCTATACAACCAACTGTAGTTTATGTGATTTTAGCCTCAGCACACTTCTCTCAAGTTACCCTGGCAGATCAGAAGTGGACCCAAAAATAGCAGATGCGTGTTCTAGATAAACCCTTCAGCAGTTACTGAGGTCCCAGCAGGGTGCCAGGGCCAGCCCATGCACCCGGATCACGGAACACAAGGGTTTAGAGCTAGCAGCCAGCCCCAGCACTTGGGAGCAGCCCATGGCCTGGCCAGCAGGCGAACTTTGCCACTGACAAGGATGAGCTAAAGTGACTTTTGCAATCAGTGTTTAATTATGCTTATAAACGAGGGTCTTCGTTTTGTAAACACACACCAAAAAGATTATTCAAAATGAAGAAATCTGCTGGCTTTTAAGTGCTTTCCAGCAGACAATAATTTGCAGAAATCTTCTCTCTTCTTTAAAAATCACACTACTTAAAACTGCAGTTTACATCTGAAAACTCTGACAAGTGATTTCCCACACCAAGTAAGGGCTGAACTGGCAACCTGCAGCACTTGTTTCAATTACAGAGTGAGCAAAACCAGACATTTCATAATTGTGGATCCTGGCTGTTGCTATTGCTGATTAATGCATTTAGTTGCTTAGCCATTCTTACTGAAGGGAAGACAAAAAGAATATTAGAGCCTTTTAATTTATTAGAGTCCTCAAATAGCCAAGACAGCTTCTAACACATACAAATGTACTGAAAATGGACAGACATAGACTCAACAAAAATAATAATTTCTCAGAAAAAAATCAAGCATTATTATACAAATTCAGAGTAAGGTCCAGTCACATTTACAAGTGAGCTTGTAACTTGCGTGTAAGTTCGGCATCAGGAATTTTTCAAGTCCAAGTTGAATCTTTTTAGCTAGTTAGTGCACTGAGCTTATATAGTACACTGTTTTCCAGCATCACCAATGGGTAACACTGTATGTAACCAAGTAGTAACAACAGTGGTTTAATCTTCAAAAGTCCATTCATTCCACTGAAGGTGCACTATTAAAACAACAGATGTATTTAATAATTGTCATATTACAGCCTCTCCCACTTCACTGTGACAATTCTGTGGTTAAAAAATTAATTATACTGCTAGAAAACCTGTACAAATCAGAAAAATCCTAATGTTTCATTTAAATGAATTGTTCTGCTGTTGAAGACATACTTCCTTAACATTTTTAAAGATGGTTATTTTGTAAAAATATACTTCCTTACTCTACAGATAAGGTAAGTAACGGGTAGGAATAAGAGGATAGGTTTAGACTAAGTATTAGGAAGAAATTCTTTACTACGAGGATGGAATATTAGGAAAGAATTCTTTACTATGGTGAGGCGCTGGAACAGGTTGCCAAGAGACGCTGTGTATGCATTATCATCTCTGAAGTCTTCAAGGCCAGGTTGGATTGGGCTTTAAGCAATCAGGATGAGCGGAAATGGCCCCAAGCTGCACCAGGGGAGGTTCAGGTTGGGCATGAGGAAGAATTTCTTCACTGGAAGAATTGAGAAGCAATGGAACAGGCTGCCCAGGAAGGTGGTGGAGTCACCATCCCTGGAGGAGTTCAAGGAATGACTGGATCTGATGCTCAGTGCTATGATCTAGTTGACGTTGTGGTGTTTTGTCAAAGGTTGGAGCCAATGGTCTTGGAGGTCTTTCCAGCTTAAATGATTCTGTGATGTAGGGGGAAGGTGTCTCTGCCCAAAGCAGGGGGGGTTGGCACTATATGATCTTTAAGGTCCCTTCCAACCCAAACCATTCAAGGATTTTAGGATCACGTAACAAAAACCCACCCCAACATACAGCATTCAGAATTAGTTTTGTACATTTTTACACATTTTATGGCAAACATTGTCCTGAGTTGTTGCATGTGTAGGGGGAATCGATGCTTCTCTTTGGCACAGACCTTCCCACCCACCAAAACAGAACCATCAAATAGAGTTTGGCATCTGAAAAGAAACCAGTCACTGAAGGAAAAGGACAATCTTCCTGTGCAAAAAAATGCTTTCTTAGTTTTAACCCTCACTCTCAGCTTCACTGGAGGAGCACCTTCCTCATTTTTACCATGTTCTATGTATTAACTGTGCTGTCACTTTGCTTTTATTTATTATTATAACAGCTCAGCCTGTAGTTTGAATTTCATAGCGACAGAAAAATAGTATCCTATACTGAAGTCCTGCATTCTGGAGCTGGAAGTCGGTAGGACATATATAAAAAGTCAAAATTACTTTCTGACACAAGCTTACACTTGGTGTTTTTCCCTGACTTGCATAGTATACTACAATGCCTTTTGCAGAATTAGTGAACCCTGTGGGAAACTGAATTAACTCTCAATCTGTATTTAGGTATATTTAAGCTAATCAGTGTCACGTGCCCCACCTTATTTGTACTGTAGAACAGAGAACATTTAATTTCACTGCATCTGTCTAAAATAGCTGTAGAGTTGCTGGCTAAAACATTCAGGGGATTATTAGCTTTGTTCTCACTTTTGAGTAGATACACAGTTGTCAATACTGTGTGATCAAGAAAACAAGGTCCTGGACTTCCCAGTAAAACCAAACCTGCCAACCCACCCTCCATCCACCCCACCCCTACAGAAACATCTGGTGCATATTTCTGATACAGGGATGAAGTGAGCCAAAGCATGGCATTTGTACAGTGACAGTTCACTCCATTAGAAAATCCAGTATCCAAATTCCACAGCTTTGTTTTATGGATATGAAACATGGATGAATACAGACACATTCTTTAAGTATTTTACATATTTTTGCAAGCTGAGCCACAAAAACATCACGATACTTGGCTAAAGCTCTACTGTATGCAAACTCTAGAAACTGGAAGGGACCAATTTGAGTAGTTATTGATCATTCTTCTGAAAACTGCTACAGTACTGTGGCATCACAAGATCCAGATCTAAGTGTTATCTGACAGCACCATATAAAACAGATTTTAAATGTTCACAGACCGTAAAATATTTGTAGTTACCCAGTGAATTGCAGCAAAGGCAACCTAACATGTTTTATTAGACTATTTCATATTTTTGTATTTTATTTCTTTGCTGTACAAAGGCAGAAATGCAAACCATCTCAATAAATCTACATCAATAACTACCTAGAAATGATACAAGTATGTACACACAACTATTTCACTTCAGTGTTGATACCACAGTTCATGTAGAGCTGGACGCAAACAGTACCTACACAGTGTAAGGCGTAACTCTCAGGATATTTACATCTTGTTCTTTATAGCAAAGGCTTGCAATACACCAGTTCGTTACACTCGTATTTGACAATCCTGCTTAGTAGCGCAGCCTCAGAACTGAAAAGTGCATTTCTTCATTTTATACATTCTCACACAGACTGTAGACTGTTCCAGAAATAGTTTTCCAACCTTCCTTCTTGGAAGTAATTTATTATCTATGCTTTCTGTCAATTAAAATTATAAGGTAAAAATACCGTTTTCCCAAAGTTCTGTAGGTCACATGCAATTAAGAAAACAAAGATCCTAAAAGCAACTCCAGAAACTGTTGTCTTTTGACTTGGGAAGGTAAGCAATCCTGTGAAAGCACTCAACCAATCCACTGCTGTTTTTTTTAAACACTTTGGAACATTTCAGGTTACAAAGTTTGCAGATCCAAGCAGCTTTGGAAAAGCCCTATAACACAGATATTTACACTCTGTATTAGATTTTTGTGTTGTAATTAATCTGGCATCTCAAATGGTTTTTTCTCTTCCATCCAAAATGTCACTTTGAAAGGAAAGTAAAAAAGGAATATGATTACTGTCATTGTAGGAAATAAAATTCTCAGTTGTTTCACAAGTAAAATAAAGTAAAAAAGTGCCTAGGATGAAAAACTCTTCCCTTCAACTATAAAGCAGCACTGCTAAAAATAATTTCTCCTTTGTGTTCTTAGCTACTGCAATTCCTGCCACATTTATTTTTAAGCCACAACATCCTGTAGCACTAGGGATCTTCAGAGTCTATATTCCATCCAATCTTGTTTTAGGAGATTAAAATACTACATCCCCTCTTCTGTCTGCCCTCCCTTAGGGCAGGAATGAGCAGCAGCACAGTCTCGTTCAAAACAGCATCATAACTCTCATGGCAACAATGTCAGCTGAGCTGGGCTCTGTAGTACAGCAGCTGAGAACTGACACAGTGTTCCATCCATGGAGCGCAGCTCCAACAGGAAACCGCAAAGGGTGAAGGAAGGAAAAGGTCAGGGAACAAGAGTGCCTTGCTGTATGTGCATATGCCTGAGTCTCTGACCTCCTGCTGCTGTGAGGTAACACAACAGCAGAGACTTCTCTTCTAGGCGTTTCCTGTACTCCCACACATCTTGGCCCATAAACTATGCTCAGAAAATTATACTTGTTCAACAGTTCAGCTTACAGTTCAACTTTATAAGAATGGTACGATCATCTTAAAAAAAAATACTACATGTGGATAAATTGTAAAAGGAGGATGTTACCTTCATCAGGATGAACTGATGGCTCAGTTTCGCTAGTGAAAATACCCATATCTTCACAAGTTTTGGCACCTGGCTTCTCTTTTTCCACCTCACACAGATACACGTCAATGGGTCCTTTTGTGCTCTTCACATGTACTTCTATGTGATCCTATAAAACAGCAACTTGCGTATAATCCAAAGAACAAATCTTACACATCCTTTATCTATTTTTGCATATATTTTAAAGACAATAGATTAAGAACAGAACAAATACAGGAATGATGTAACTATTTAAAATTGTGTTATTATTTCCACATAAATTACGACCATTACATACATTTTAAGACAATTATTATGCAGAATTAAGCTAACAAGTTTCCATTTTTGATGAATGTGCATTTAGATATTTGTTTACTCTTTCTACTGACCTTCAGATGTATCAGCAAGACTTACTATATGTTTACAAAAAAGTAACAAAATTAAAACACTTGACAAAGCAGTGCCATGGATCAGACAACAAACTGGAGCACACAGTTTTATTGATATGGGAAAGCAACTAATCCCTATTGTTTCTACTGCTTTCCTTCAGCAGACATCATACTGCAAGACAAAGCAAATAAATCTTAATGCACAATGGAGATAATATTCTCTTCTAATACACAACTTCTTAAATCCCGCCTTTTTATTGCTTCAGGAGTCCTTTGAAATTGTATCTTTTTCATCTCCACCAGAGAACTACTGGACATCTATGCAGTGGATCTAACTCTTGGTTCTACTGATTCATCTCCTTTTCCTAAGATATCCCCACCTTTCTGTGCACACAGCAAGGCAACGTTGATGACTGTGCATTCAAGAAGATTATCAAAAATGCTCACTCCAAAAAGGAAGTGGAATTAAAGTTCTGTTTGTTTTCTTAAGCTGACCTCCAGGATTTGCCCTCTCAGCACTACCAACAGTGGGTTCCCAATACACAGCCCCCACTATGCAGGTGCAGCACTGCTGGGTGAAGGGGGCAAAGGTCCGGCTCCTCTGTGAGACCAGAATGGAGCCTGGGTATTGCACCGTGGGGTGAGGACAGGGCACAGCCCCCACTCCATGAAAAATCCCTCTAGATATGATCTACCAGAGTGACAAAATGTTTTCTTTTTCCAACCATACTCTGCATACTTTATTAGAGCTGTTCCATTCTCTTTAGCAAAACAAGGTAACTAAAGCTCAGATACATTTATGGCTTAATAATTTAGGTAAAAAGAAAAATACTGCAAGTAAGTTTCTAAGACTATTATCCCTACAGCATTATTTAGTGGAACACAAGAACAATGAACTACTGATATCTGCATGACAAAGAAACTGGAAGTCAATTACTGACTGCTGCTGCAAAAAATCAAATTTGAAAAGTTTTGTTCCCTTAGGAGAAATGTATAAAACTTACTTCTTTAGGAACTGGTATTTCCAATTTGGTTTCCTCTGGAGCTTTGATTGCAATCACAATCTGTTCCTGAAATGCCTGAATGCTTCGGATATCTTGGTATGTTACATAAGCTAGTGTATACATTGGTCAAGGATTCTGTAAAGTAATTTGCTAATGGGCAGAAGCAAAGCGTGATGTCAAGATATGTTGAGGCAGATTATCAACTTAAGAAAATTGATGAACAATTTAGCTGAGGTTAATATTAGCTTTATAAAATGAAGTATCAACTAACAAGTGGAAAAATACTTTTCTGTATTTCGACGAAGGAAAAAAAGCTTTCAAAAATATATTCAATGTTTAAAAAAAACCCAGTTTTCACAGATGCTGTCATAAGTCCACAAAGCAGAGGGAATACTGTCCTTCAGAAACTACATTCTATTTTGTAATAGCATGAAAATAATCTCCTGGGACACTATAAAACTATTTTCTTAACCAGTAAGGTGTAAAGAAAATGGGCACATTTCATTTGAGCACACACCTTGACATCCTGCCAAACAAGGGAGCTAAATAATATGTTACTGTAACTCAAAGCCAAAATTCGATCTTGATGCCATATATTAAAATCTCTCTTCTATTGTCAAAAGCCATCTGAAAATCAAAACTGCACTGGAACCTCTCTGAAGAGAGAACAGTATTAGGACACGACCAACATACCATTATATCTCCTTGGCAACAGGCCACTGGCACTCCACTTTGAGTCCTCTGTCATCTCACTAAGCAGCTTGGATCTCACTGGTAGGTCAAGACCCGCCCCTGAGAAAACTCAAACGGAGAGAACAAGGTGATGCTCAGGGTACTAAGACTATTGCCTCACTTCATTCTTCTGCAGTGGAAAGGTCACACAAGCAGCACTCCTCTGAGGACAGGCTAGACTGTCCAGGATACTACAAAACAAGGCACACAAGTGGCATTCCCAAATACAAAATAATAAAAAAGTTTGCTATTATAAAAGTCATTATCAAGAAGTACTGCATACCTGTGGTATCAGCCTACACTTCTTACTAGGTATGTATGTGCAACCAAAACCATGTGTTAAAGTAATGCAAGAGTTAAAAGGATATTTTGCATTTTCTTTGTCATCTGTTAGTTCAAATATCTGATGAGCACAATTCTTGATTAATTCATCCAGAGCTTCTTCCATGTCTGATAAGTCAGAAAGTTCATCTTTAAGGTTTTGCTGCTCTGCTGCTCTTCCAACAACTTGGTCAAGATTATTACCTCTAGAAGAATATGAAAGTTGTCTAGTATGTTTGTATAAATAAAAGGCTGTTTATAAAACATCAAGTATACTAACAGAAAAGAGTAAGGAACTCTGGTATCCGTTACTCTGCTGAAATATGCTTCCATGTACTTCTGCACTTGATACCTGTTAACATATTAGGTAATTCACAGAGCCTAAGGATCCAGAAGAACTTAAAATATTATCTAAGAGAAGTAATTTAATATGCTTAAAAATACTCTCAAAGTTATAAACATTACTCAACATCATTGGGATTTACTGTTTCAGAAACTAGAAGTTTAAAAGCCAACTCACGTCCACTGGATAAGATTCTTAGATCTTTTCTGAATCAAGTGAATTCCATCCAACACATTGGTGATGTCATACACTCTTCGTTTTCGTACTCCAAGTGTTGTTGCTACTTCATTTAAATCAAGGACACCGTCTGGAGCTTTTTTGAGAAGAGCCATAAATCTTCGTGTCAAAAGCACCAAGGATGCATCAAATCGAGGCCTTTTGGACTCCACAGTTTCTGTAAAGTTTTGGTGGAATATTTAGGGTAAGCTACTATATAAGCATGAAGTATTCCTTAAAAAAAGTGATAGTGATGAAATAACAATGAAGGTAAAAGTCTGGAAGCACTGCAGTTTTAAATGCTAACATTGCAATGGCATTATATAAAGACTTTTAACTACGCTACCTTCATTTGTTTGCAATGATTTTATCTAAATAGCAAGCACGCACTTTTATGCTTTCAACATTCACGACTCCACAATGCTAGTATGGATATTAATAGCTGCATAACTGTATGTTCTGTAGGATTTGAGCTTGGATCGCTGAACAAATACCAGTGAAACCTTTGGTTAACTATAGATAGTGTTGAGGTGCTGCCAGAGAAATGCGGCTCTATCTCTGCTCCACGACACTCTTAAAATATTTTTTCACACCCTTTTGGTCTAGTTTAACCAGTAGACCTCCCATGTAACCATCAGGCATGGTTCAGGAGTCAGCTCGGCTTCTGGACTGTTTCAGCCTGGACATGACCAATCTGTTCTGGAACTGAAGAACTTAGTTGGTAGATTAACTCTGCTTGCACTATTTGGTCTCAGGGCAAAAGAACTGGCCATTCTATTGCCTCATTTACTAATGCAACGAAGATCTACAGATACCCTGACACACTGGTTTAAGAGATCCCTGTGCTGTGTGTATCCATTACCAACATATTTGCAGAACCAGCAGAAGTCACTGATGAATAACTGGAAATCGTTATTTATGTATGCAAAAAGCACAAAAAAGCACCTGTTTTTGAGGCATAAAAAAGTCACGGTATGTGCACCTGATGCCAGTCAATGAAAGACTGTCAAATTCTGCTGTTACTTGTCTTTTCTCCTGTAAAGCAAACCAGGTATTTCATCTGATCAACCTGTGTCCCTGAGCAATATTCCAGTCTAATGCTTCAAGAAAAGGTCTGTGCATGTAAACAAAGCTCCCTAGAAAACACTCTACTTCAAACATCAGTATTTTTCCCAAGATGAATGAGACGTGTACTTTTACTCATAATGTATCACACCCATTCCACGGCTGCAAGCTCGTGCACTCTTTAACACAAAGTGACAGGTCCAACAATTCAGTTTTGGACCGTGTTACTGTGAAATGCGTGAAACAATTCAACTGGTGAGAAAATACAAAAAAAACCCCCCAACACCCAGAAATTCAATCAAGTTTATTTTCACATTTATTAACACCAATTGAAAACCAACATTTGCCAGTATGTTGTTCCAGTTTTCTCTAACTCACTTTTCCTGTGCGTTATTTTCTTTATAGCAGTGGGAAAGTATACTTGCAGCAGATCTGAAAAGGAGAAACTATAAAGAATGTTTTCCTTCACATCTGTTATTTCATTCAATGTTCAGCATTTCTCCTGCTCTGCTGATATTAAATACATTTCAATTTTTCATTTGTCTACAGCATGTACTGACATTGTAGAAAGGCATTAAATACTGCAAGATTAATTGTCACACAAAACGTAGCAACTTACTTTTCACATGCCGTGCATCATCGCACACATTCAGGTTGATCATTGGTGCCTGAGGAAATAAAAAAAGGAAAAAAAACAACTGTCATAAAATGCTATCTACAAGGGGAGTTTCTTCAGAAGAAATCCTTAAATCCACTTTAGATGTTACAGCCATCACAGTTCTGACAATTCAACAGCTATGACTCTGAAAAAGCGTCACTAGATATTTAGAAGGAATACATGCTTTTTAATTCCTGCCAGAATTTTCAGCCCTTAATCTCAGCCCAACTCACTCTGGTTTTGAGATTAGGAAACACAATTGAACTCACTGATGCTCAGGCAAGCTGCAGTCTCTCTTGCTTCTTTTGTTTCAATTCTTGGCCATTTCCTTTCAGTCTCCCATCATGTATGACTGTGAAGTATCTGACCAGCTTTTAAAGTTCTTAACTTCCTTGCAAGTACGGCATGAAGCTGTGTCGGGGGAAGTTCGGGTAGATATTCAGAAAAGGTTCTTCCCCCAGAGGGTGGCTGGGCACTGGAAGAGGCTCCCCAAGCAAGTGGTCACAGCACGAAACTTGACAGAGTTCAAGAAGCTCTTGGACATGCTCTCAGGAACATGGTGTGACTTTTGGGGTTGTCCTGTGCTGGGACAGGAGCTGGACTTGATGATCCTTATGGGTCCCTTCCAACTCAGAATGTTCTATAATTCTACATAAGGGCAGCTGTGGCTTAACAAGCTCCCTCAGGATATTAACAGCCGTCCTGTACTAGTGGGCCTAAATCTGGAACAGCATTCCAAGGGCAACCTAACACATGCCAAGTAAGGAAGAAGAATCACTTCCCTGAATTTACCGTTTATTCTCCTGCTTTGACAGCCTCCTATGCCTCAATGTCAGGGCACAGTGCAGGTGCACATTTAGCCCACTGTCCATCAGGACACCCAGGTCCTTCCAACAGGATTGTCTCCGAGCCTGTACCACTTCAGGGTAAAGGCCCAGGTAGGCCTTAACACTTGATTTTCAACTTCCTGTGTTGAAGTTTATGAAGTGTTAGATGGCCCCTTCCTCTAGCTCATAAACATCATGAGGGGGCACCTCACATCCTCCACCTATCAACAGGACAGGCCCTAAGACAGACCCCTGAGGAAAGTAATTTGTAATCTGTTTCTGAGTAAAGTATGAATTACTAATTACTCCTCTTTGTTCCTGATGGTCCAGCCAAGGACTTTTTACTCATGTGGTAATAGCGATTGAAACACATGAACCAAGCATCAATGAAGCAAGGACATTTATTAAAAGGAGGCACAGATATTTATACTGTTTAAGCTTCTATATGACAATTTCTGTTTGTTCTGTCTACGTGCTAGCTAATGCATAGCAAGCTATAATGCTACTTTTTCTCTTGAGCATTTGCTTGTCTTGCTGCAGGATGTTCTGCAGTCTTCACCAGGGTGTTCTGTTCTGTGTAAAAAGATTGATTTTTGCAGTTTCTTCTTTCTGCATCTCTCATAGCTCCTGCTGTACCATTTGTAACAAGTTAGCCGCACTGTTCACATTTAACCCATTCTGTTCTGCAACAATGTGGTAGTTTACCATCTGTAATATCCCAACTTCAAGAAGAAGGTAAGACTTTCAGTAAGTCCTGCTAAAGCTAATGTAGTTGACATCCACAGCTTTGATCTACAAATTTGGTCATTTTCACCACCAAGGGTAATCAGGTTGCAGGTATAGTTATGCTGGTTATTTAATCACATTCTCCTTCATATGCCTAAAAATAGTTTCCAAGGGAATTTGCTTCATGGCTTTCAAAGGGACTGAAGTGAGACTGACTTAAGCCGTAGCTGACTTCTACAACCTCTCAAGAGTCATGTGAGCAACCTCACAATGACATCAGCCAGCTCTCTCAGGATGTACCCCAAGAGGATCTTACAGATTTGTTTGGGTCGAGCTTTCTTAAGAAGATTCCTAACTTGCCACTTTTCTGTTGCTGGTCGTTCCTTAAGACACAAAGCCTAAGGGACATCAGTTCTGAAGAGCCATGGAAAGCGGCTGAGTATGGCAGCCTCACCTGTCTTTATTCCTCCTAAATCCCCTGCCCCATTTAGCAGCAGGTTCCTCATCCCATCCTCCCCCCCTCCCTTTTTACTGCTGATGTAACTCTTGAGGAATACATTACATACAGGTAGCTCTGGGCGCAGCTGCAGTGCGAGCTGTACACTGAGCTCTGGCGGGTGGGAGCCTCAGACGAGACACTGTGAACTGTGGTGCCAGCCAGGTGACAGGACACTCAGAGACATAGCAGGAGCTGAGGATCCCTAGACTTTGGCATGCTTAACACTGTGAGGGTATGTAGTGGTTGACTCTGCCAGTAACCCCCAAAATCTGCTCTATGACTGCCCTGCACAAGTAGTCAGGGGAGAGATGTAACAAGAAGTTCATGAGTTGACCTAAAGACCAGGAGACATCACTCACCAAATACTGTCATGGGCAAAACAGACCCAATTGGGGAATACTAACTGAATTTATTACCAATAAAATCAGAGCAGAATAATGAGAGGTGAAATATGTCTTAAAAAAACAACTTCACCCCACCCCTCTCTCCTTCCCAAGCTCTACCTCCTCCACACCAGCAGCACACGGAGATGGGAATGGTGGTTATGGTCAGTTCATCAAATGTTGTTCCTGCTGCTGCTTGGGGAGAAGAGCCCTTCCTCTGCTTCAGTGTGTGGTTCCCTCCCACAGGAGACAGCCCCCCATGAACTTCTCCAGTATGAGTCCACCCCACAGCAACAGTTCTCCACCAACTACATCAATGTGGATCACTTTTCCTCAGGGTGCAGTCCTTCAGGCACAACCTGTTCCACCGTAGGTCAAGGGTCACAAGTTCTACAAAGACAAGGTCACAGGTCCTACCAGAAAACCTGCTCCAGCATGGGCTCCACTCTCCATGGGTCCACAGGTCCCTGCTAGGAGCCTGCTCCAGCATGGGCTTCCCACAAGTTCACAGCCTCCTTTCAGGCATCCACCTATGCCAGCCTGGCTCTCCTCCACAGGCTGCAGATGGATCTCTGCATCCACGGTCCTCCATGGGCTGCAGAGGTGCAGCTGCTTCACCATGGGCTGCACCATAGGCTGCAGGGAGTCTCTGCTCCAGCACCTGGAGAACATCCTCCTCATCTTTCTCCACTTACCTTGGTGTCTGGAGAGTTGTTCCTCTCACATATTCTCACTTCACTCTTCCCTGGCTGCAATTACAACTGTGTAATAACTTTTTTCCCCCTTCTTACATACATTATCACAGAGGCACTACTACCATCTCCAATTAACTCTGCCTTGGCCAGTTACAGATCCATCCTGGAGCTGCCTGGCAGTGGCTTGAAGGACACGGGAAAATTCTGGCAGCTTCTCACAGAAGCTATCCTGTAGGCCCCCCACCTGCTATTAAAACCTGACCACAAAAACCTAACAGGGTATATAAGCCCAAGGTTTATTTTGTTTGGGATCCCTGCTCGAGCTGTTGTACTAAGATTAAGTTATTTGAAGGATCCAGATGTCTGAGAGTCTGCTACGGGAAACCTAGGGTCAAGCTGGTGAGGGGACCTTGTCTGACTGTGTGAGTGTGGGGGTGCATCTGCAAAGGGGCCTCAGTCCCAGCTCAGGTGGTGAGAGAGTGACTGACAAGAGTGGCTCCTGCATGGTCAGACTGGGAAATTTCTTTAAAATTGTGACCTTTAACATTCCTTGCTAGTTTCAACACTACAACTCTGGCTTTCCAAGCATCATGTCTGCATTCCAGACAGTTTTTATCCTTGTTCTTTAGTCTGTCTTGCATATGTTCTTTCTGACATGACTGTCATGATGAAATGTTTCTCCATGCTGACCTCCATCTCTTCAGCTCCTCCAGCTTCTAAAGTTGCCTTTCCAAATATCTCAACTACCTCTTGACAGAATATGCTGGAGTCTTGAAGACTGAATAAGCTGGAATCCAGGTTCTGCACTGTGCTACTAGCCTTTCTTACTATACGTAGGGTCTTGAATATCCCATTGTTAAGAACACTTCACTGTCTGACCATTCATGAGACTCTCTGGCAGTCACACTCCCAGTGATAGAGGCTGTCACTGGTGGGACCGAAGCCCCTTCATGGTTGGCAGCTTCAGTGAACTACTGGGAGGCCCACTTGGCTCCCTACACACCACCCTCCCACAAGTCAGGCCATGTCTCCTCACTAGTTCAACCCCAGGTTTCCTACTGCAATCTCAGGTGTCTCTCCATAAAGCAATTTATTCACAGTGCAGCAACACAGAAACAGCCCAAGCTGGTACCTCCAAAGACAGATCCACAATAAAGGAACCTCTGCATTTTTACACCCTCACAGTCTGCCCAGGTAAATCTTGCTCTTTGCCCAAGTCCTCTGCTCTTGCTGTGTCTCCCCATGTATCTCTCTCCATCCACCTCAGTAGTTCCACCATCTCTGTGCCCTTCTGTTATCCAAAGGGTTGGCAGTTCATGGCTTCTGCTGTGTCCTTCTGGTCAGTGCCACCCGTCTTCAAGCCCTTTGTTATCCCAAGTGTTGGGCAATTCATGGCCTCTTGTCTCGGGATCCCACTCATCTGTTGCCTGCAAACCGAGCTACCCGTACTAGCCATATTCCTCAACACCCACTATTCCACGGCCATCACAGCCAAGGCTGTTAACGATTACCACATCTTTGACTTCCTGTTTATGAGCAGCTGATTCAGGAAAGTATCACCCATTGTAAACTCATCTAAATACCTACATAAAGAAGCTGTGCCAAACACCATTTGCGTCCTACAATCATCACTTAAATTACCCACCCAAAAACTTATGTGAACTCTTTCATGGCTTTAACAAAGTACTACCAAGTAACACTTAGCTCAACTGCCAAGATTAAAAAAAAAAAAA
>VYXC01009309.1:30344-44944 GCA_013397175.1 Platysteira castanea
TCCCGCCCCGCCCCGTGCACAGGCAGCGCCTCCCTGTGCCGCCCGCCATGTACCTCACTCACCCGCAGCATGTCCGGCTGCAGCGGCCTCAGGCGCTCCCACTTGTCGGGGCTGGCCATGTCCGCCCGGCCCCTCCTCCTTGCACCGGCCGGCCCCGAGGCGAGGCGCCGGGCGCTGGAGGGAGTGCGCACAGCCGCCCTCACGCCGAGGCCCCGAGCCGCCGCCGGGCGCGGGGCGCCNCTGGCTTGTGCCGCCTTTTTCCGGCTTCTCCCGCTCCACCCCGGGCATCCCCCCCCTCACCGGGCACCGGCAGGAATGCGCTGAATTAACTCCTTTCCTCTCCTCTCTTCAGCCTGCCAGGCCGGCGGAGGAACGGGTCTGCTGTCCCCTATCCTCGGCTTTGCCGGCGGCGGGAGCGCCGTGNAGGGGAGGAATCACAGAATATGCTGAGTTGTAAGGGGCCCACAAGGATCGTCGAGTCCAGCTCTTGGCTCTGCACAGGACACCTCAAGAGTCACACCATGTGCCCGAGAGCGTTGTCCAAATGCTTCTTGAATTCTGCCAGGCTGGTGCTGTGACCACTTCCTTGGGGAGCATCTTCCAGTGCCCAGCCACCCTCTGGGTGAAGAACCGATTTCTAATGTCTAACCTAAACTTCCCTTGACAATTTCAGGCCAATTCCCTCAGGGCCGTGTCACTGGTCACCAGAGAGAGTGTCTGTCCCCCCTCTTCCCCTCACGAGGAAGTTGTAAGTGCAGTGAGATCTCTCAGTCTCCTCCAGGCTGACCAAGCCAAGTGACCTCAGCCACTCCTCATACGGCGTCCCCTCAAGGAGAAGGTCCTTACTGGTTACTACAAGGAGGGAGATTTCTCTTTCCTCCAGGTAACAGCACGAGCAAGGAGAGAGCATTCTGTCTGAGCATTGCCACGCAAGTAGGTGTGAGAATAATTAGTACTGATTTCTTGCTAAATTACCTGCTTCTGTCATTGCTAGTAGGAGGTAGCCAAAGCTGTGTGTGTTGCTAACAGGGGAGACACAGAATGCCTACGTCTGGAAGAAGTTAATTACAAGAGTTTTGTGAGTGAGAGGCAAGGTATATTCCTCTAGGGCCTGACAGGAGCCATCAAATGTGGTGTGTCATAACTAAGACTGTCCATTTACCTCGCAGCAACATTCTTTCCTAAATCCAAGCTCTATTGCTCCTACCCTTTACTTCATGCTTCTGATAACGTTTTACAAGCACTGATGCCTTGCTCATTTGCCAACCTCAGCAGTAGTCTCAAAATTTCCATTTGCGTAGATAACTTATGTTTGTCAGACAAAAACATTTCTTTAAAATACTGCTCCTTGTTAGGTAGCCCATCTGTTGCTTGATTGCTCTTTATGGCAATTAACTCTCTTCTACAGTGGGTAAGTCTGTCATGGAGTTCTTTTGCTTAAAGAATTATGAACTGTTTTGCTTCTGCTACCCACACCTCAGGTGAAATTTCCAGTCACTTCCCTGATTTCATTGGACATGTAAAACTGCCAGTCTGGTATGAGAAATTCAAAGCCATGAAGAACTTCATTCATATTCTAAGGTGTCAACATGTCAATTAACACTCTATTATCTTGAAAAAGTACTGAATTAATTTTCATTTACTATGTGTTTCATAGTCCTTCCAGTTATCATTTAGAGTAGCTTAACCAAGGATACATCAGATGCCTTGATAGAGGAGGGAGTTTTCTTCCTAGCAACCAGTTTTCAGTCAAGTACT
Organism: Platysteira castanea; assembly: GCA_013397175.1. NCBI lineage: Eukaryota > Metazoa > Chordata > Aves > Passeriformes > Platysteira > Platysteira castanea. Next base: position 32,103 of record VYXC01009309.1, read on the forward strand.
TGCATGGTAAAAATTGTCCTTGTAGAGAAGTGTAGAACAAAGGTGAGTTGTTCTCATGCTCTAATGAATTAACAAGAATAAAGGAAAAAAATATGTTACAGCTCTTCTAAGGCAAGATGTCTGTGTTTCAGGAGATTTGGAGCTGTGCATTTAAAGATGTCATGCAAATGCTGGTTGTCAGTATTGCAAGGCAAGGTTAGACTGCTGCAGGTGCATGTTTTCCTGTGATGGAAGGGACACATGATTACATGGAAATGTAAAATTGCTCATTTTTGTATGCAACATAATCTGATTGCTAACTTCTCTGTGGGAATGTACATAGTTCCATAAGGAATGAATATTTCTCCTTCTTTTTTATATTCTGGAAAATGTATTTTATCATTGCAATTACAGAATGTGTGAACCCACTGTCATAAAGCAGGTTTTTTCCACCTGGAACAGCAAAATGGTTTGGAGCAGATGTTTAGGGCCATTTTAGTTTGAGGTGATGCAAGGAATGTGCCATGCAATATTAAAGTTGTTGAATAGGAATTGGTGGCTGTTGGCTGGTCAGATATTAGGAGGAGGCTAACAACTCATAATTTGAGGATTAGGATACATGAATTCCTGTATTAACCCATGTGGAAAACATTGCATCAACTTTTAACTATGCTGTTGTTCTAGCCAGTCATAAGATCAAATCCTGTTGTTCCTGTGCCTCTCTGTCCTTGCCTGCTGATGTATCTAATGGATCGAAGAAGAGCCCCACACAGATTCAGATTCAGGAAGAGTTTTGTATATTTATATGAAAATTAAAAAGCCTTATTACTCTTTTAAATGAAAATTAGATTTTGAACTAACTCACTTGACTATCAGGAGTTTTTGCTGTGGCCTTCTGCTGATAAAGAGTTTTATTCTAGTGTGTTATTATTTACATTTTATAAAGCTGATAATGAAACATCACACATTCTTTATTACTCCTGTAGATGAAAGTGTAAATTATGCCCCATTTACTGTTATCTTAATGTATATTGAAATGACTATGCGTTCTTTTAATACCTCCAGACATTAATTGTACAAAACATGATTCTTAAAATAAAAGATTTGCTTATTTATCTGAAATTGGTTTCTTTTTCATTACATTTGATTCTTAATGTACCACCAGGGGGCAATAATTCATTTCCTAAATCTGATATTTTACCATCAAAACCTGCCAGAATAGTGTATTCACTAACATTTTTAAATGACTGGATCAAAATATAATTTTCTTAAAAATGCTTCTTATATTACTTCTGCAACTTAATATTTTACCCTGAACTACTAAAGCATGTAGGTTTTACTTTTATGTTGAGCAGCTGAAATTTGACTGCTTTGTAAAAGTTTTTACCAGTGAACCTCATGCAGCACTGAAATGGTGAAAGGTTTGGATTTCATGCAGTATGAGATACTTTGTGGTTTTTATATTGCCATTGTGATAGTCAGAAGATTATTTTAATCACATTTTTTCCCATTTTTTTTTATATTAATACCCTATTAATATTTATTAGACTATGTATATGATCCTGAAATTGGAAATATATCCCTTATCAGGTATGTTTATATCCTTACATGATACCTTTTTGGTTTTTCTTTATATACATAGTGGTTACAACATTCTGCAGTTAAAGCCAAGGCTGCCTTCTGTAAAACTCTACAATTCTGTATCAAATGCAATCTTCTGTTCATGATAATGATCATGTAACTGGATCTTGCATTAGGTGCACATGTACTGCTGAAAAGATGAGCCAGAGGAAATATCTTCCTGCAAAAGTGCAGAAGTACAAAATGATGAAAAACAGCAATAGCTGTAAATATCTATTCAAACTACTTGGGATTATAGAGTTATCCATATTTTTGTATATTAGTGTGTCAGTCTGTATAAGCTTTCAAGCCTCCCTAAGGTCCTCACTGCTGCATAAAAGTATAAATTTTTATGCTGTAAAATGTAATGACTTAAATCTGTTCCCAGCAATAGTAGCATCTTTCTTGACGTGCTCAGCTTAATCTGCCTGAAGAAAAATTCTTCCTGTATGCATGGCAAATAGTCGTCCTTTAATCTAAGAAGGCAGATCTCTTATTTCTTCACTTTGTTGTGTGAGTATGAGGAAGATTGAGTCAGTTAATCAAATTGGAGCAGCACAGTGCTAAATAGCATTCTTTTTTGTCATGTCTTGAATGACACTTAAAAGTCACGGATGTGGTATCACATTGGAGATGTAGGGCTTAGCTCATGATATAAACTGAAGCTCCTGCTTCTTCTATGTGTAATTCAGAAAAGAAATTATATAGATGGAAAAAGGACCCTTAAGGTGACGTTAGGGTTGTGTAAATAGCAAGTGCTTCCTATATATGAACACCAGTGTCCTGTTGAAAAGGTTCAGTGAATATTGTGTTCTTCAGAAGATTTGGGAGTTTGGCAGCAAGCCATCTGCCATCATCTGACAGAGCCTGAGGATTTCTAGGCAAAGGTCTTTACAGAGCCTGCTGGAAGTTTTCATCCATGCTAAGGAGTTTATCAACAGAAGAAGATTCCTGTTGCTAAAGGGCATTATTATATTTTTTGGTTTTTATTTTTTCTGTGGCAGAGGAGGTGCAAAATGCCCTGACATATTTAATTTTGCCAGCTTTACATGTATGGAAAAGTTGAAATATGTCCTTGTAAGGTGGTTATCTCTCTAGATCTTGAATTTCAAAGTATCCTTGAATTTAATTGTTTTTGTTGGTTTTGGTGGTTTTTAATTTTAAATTTGTTTTATTATTTAATTTTATCTTATAATGTGAAAAAGTGTTCTACAGTGCCTACTTGAAATTAGAGCAGCTTGCTGTTATGTGTGCACTATTTATGATTTAGCACAGTCACTGATGGTGGGTTTGTGTCTAGATGCGTAAAAGTCATTCAAGCCTGTCAGGGAAGTTGGTTGGCCACTACCATCCTTTCCTACAGTTTCTCACTCCCTAGTAGCAGTGAGAACTTGAAATGGATGAGAAATGTTGGGGCACCTGCTTGTGCTGAGGGAAGGTGGAGGAGAAAGATTTGGGAAAGTGGGTTACCTGCCACTGGGGGGCAAGCTGTAGGCACATGCTGGAAAAACAGAAACCGCTGGAAAAACTCAGGTATTTATTTTCATTTTTGAGGCCTCTGCATTCTTCCATGCTCTGCTATTCCAGCCCCAGTGCTTCCATGTCTTAGTATCACGGAGTAACACCCCTTGTGAACAGGTCCCAGGCCTCCAGCAAGATGAGATCACCTCCAGCCCCAGAGGATTAAAGCTAGGCAGACCTTTCTGCCTCTCTTCTTATCCTTCCCTTCCTCTCACATTTCCACCACAGCAAAATGGAAGATAGCTATTCCCACTGAATGGTAATACCATTGTTTTACCATTTCTCACTGTTTCACCGTTAAGGAATGGAAAAATGCAGTTTTGCCTATAATATTGAGGAACCTTAGAATCAGAGATTCATTTAGGTTGGAAAAGACCTCTATGATCATTAAGTCCAAACATTAACCCAGCACTGCCAAGTCCACCACTGAACCATGTCACTATGTGTCACACTGGCACATCTTCTAAATACCTCTAGGATGGCAACTTAACCACTTCCCTGGGCAGCCTGTTCCAATGCTTAACTACCCTTTTGGTGAAGAAGTTCCCCTAATATTCAATCTAAACCTCCTCTGGTGCCACTTGAGGCTGTTTCCTCTCATCCTATCTCTTATCACTTGGAAAAAGAGATGAACACCTCCCTCACTACAACCTCCTTACAGGTGGTTGTAAAGAGTGGTAAGGTCTCCTTAAGCTTCCTTTTCTTCACCTTGTGTTGGTTCTGATCAGAAGGCAAATTCTAATAAATAATAATCAATTATTAATTGTGAATGACAATTTATATAATTATAGGAAAGCAAAAATTATCAGTTTTTACGTTCTACATTAGCAGTGAGTTCTATAATTTTAACTTGTTAGAAAAAATGAAATAATTTGGTTTCAAGTATGTTCCCTCATCATGTCATTTGGTGCTCTGTAATTCCTGTTTTATGGGAAATTGGAAGAATTTCTTTTTAGTTCACTTTTTTCATATTATTCTCAACTTCATAGATATTTGTCAACTCAGTTACCAATTTTCCAATTTGAAGACTCCTAACCTATGTAACCTGTTTTGTGCGGAAGTTATTTCAAATCTCTAGTCACTCTTGTATGTTGCTTTTCTGGTCTGCTGTAGCCTTTTCAAATGTGACATTTGAAAGGAATAACACTGTAATCTGAAAAGGAAAAAAAAAAGAAAGGGCAAAAGGAAATTTTTTCCCCAACATGAGAACAATAAAGTTGTGGAACAGATTGTCCAGAGAGGTTGTGTAGTCTTCATCCTTGGAAGCTTCCAAGACACAACTGGATAAAGCCCTAAGTAAACTCACTGCATAGCTGACCTGTCTTTGACTGTGAGATTGGGCTAGATGCCTCCAGTGGTCCCTTCAAAGATGATACCTATGATCCCATGATCAGATACCCAGTCAGGGTATAAGAAGTCTAAAGTGTAGACTTAATGCAATGTCAAACTGATATTTTCTTCTTTATTCTCTATTCTTTTCCTAAAACATAGTGTGTGCTTTTTTGACAACTGGTGAGCATTGAGCTGTTTTTAGAAAACTGTCTATGGTGCTCAAACCCCTCTTTACTAAGTGGGTAGGAGTCCATCATTATGCACATACAGTTGGCAGCTGCAGCAAGAGCAGGGAAAAAAGCATCAAAGGGGGTGGTATTGTGAAGTGTGGCTTTGGGAGCAACATCCCTCCGTTCTCTCTGTGCCAAGTTACTTCCCTGAGCTTGGACAAAGCAGATAGTAAGGGAGGAAGTGTGTTTGGGATTGCCTGCTGTTGGCTGAAGCAGTGGCAAAAACATTGATTCAAAGAGAAAGAGTTGTCTGCTGCAAGGAGAAAGGACTGCACTTTGTGCCACTGGCATGTGCATTGCCCCTGGTGTGCTCCTGCACTGGAGAGACTGGGGAGAGCTGGACCCAGCTTTAGTTCCCTGACCATTCTTCTCCCCTTCTCTGGATAGATGACTCTCCTGGCTAGCTGCTTTTGCTCTCCCACTGATCTCCAAACCTCTGTAGAGCACCCATAACATCAACATCTTGGCTCTGAGTGCCACTATGGCTTGTTAGAGCCACAAGGCAGATATTTTCTTGCACATCCATTGTTTTTCATGTATTAGTATGTAATTGAACTTGCCTTTTCAATCATCCACTACTATGAGATACGCCTGCAGCATTTCACTGTCTATATTTGTGTATCCTGAATAGTTTTCTGTCACTTCACTGTTCTGTGCTGTACAAGATATCAAGCTTCATTACAGCACCTCATCAGTCAAACACTGGTGATCCACTCACTCTTCTAGTGAAGTTGGTTTAGGCTATATATATGTGTCTTAATCTTACAGCTAGTAGTTCAGCAGCTTTGTATTTTGTGTAAAAAGCTCCAGTCCCAGTGATATGTTACTTCCAAATGATCTGTCCATTCTAATTCTTCCTTTGCTGACCAGAAGGAAGTTCTGACTTTGAGAAATTGTGCTGACAATGTGATATCTCTGGAGTGTTCTAGAAAACCATCCAGATGATTTTATAAGATATTTTAGTACCAAAATAGATAGAAATCTGATTCTCTCTCCTCGTTTTAACCTTTTTTACTTCTAAAGTTTACCTGTTCTTAAAACAAAAACTCTGACTTAGTCCTTAGTACATTTTAGGAGTGGTACTGTTGCCTGTATGGTTTGGTAACCATACATCACTGGAGAGAACCAGAAGCCCCTCAGGGCCTCCAGAGGGATATCCTGTCAACCTAAATAAGGTGTGTAACCTTAAGCAATCAAGATCTTTTAGAAGTCTTCAGCATCACCACCTCTCTCCACAGTCTCTGTAACAAACTTGAACACTTTAGAAGGACTGTTTTATAATGTGTCTAAAATTAGGTCCTTAAGAAAAGCATGCTAGTTAGCTGTAATTATATGTGATTTTTGGGAGCCACATACTGGTTGCCTGAAAGTGCTTCTAGTCACCATAACTGCTCAAAGTGAAAAAAGACCATTTGTCATTCAAGCTGAAAAGTCAGAGGACTTGTGCTTGTGTTTTCTGTAATCTTAAAGCGGTTATTTCATAGCTCATAATCTTAAAAAATGTTACTGGTTACTTTTTCCCTTTCATTCTCTATTGCACCATCAGAGTATGCTGGTATTTAAGTCTGGCTTCGCAGGGGAAAAGTTTGGAAGCTTCTTTACAAAAAAGCCATTTAGAATAAATCTTGAGAAACAAAGAGCATAAACAATAGGTAAGCTGGATCTGGGAGACAACTAGCTATCCGGGGCACTTCTCTTTATCTGTATAGATCTTTTAAACTAATCTCCAAGTGGCAGGCTTTGGCTACTGGAACTTGATTTTTTTTTTTTTGAACACACATATAAACCCCCAAAGTTTCCAATTTCTCCAGAAGACTTCCACTTTCCCCTTATATCCCCGGTCTTCCCCGTGCATATAACTGTTTTCCCCGGGGCTGCACTTTAGACGCCAGAACCGAATAAGGCACATCTGGTTGGGAAGATACCATATTCCGTGGGAAGCAGGGGTGAGGATGCCTGGGCGGAGAGGAAAAGGCGGGGGAAGGGTGAGGGGTTGTATTCTTGACCTTAGGTAGCTGGTGCTGAGAGGTAGCGCATTGTTTGGGAGCACAGACAGAGCTAGAGCTCGTGGATAGGAAGGAGGGAGCAAGGAGGAGGGAGGAGGAAGCTGGGACAGCGAGGGGGAGGAGAAGGAGAGAGCAGCATCTCTATCTTTCTTAGCAGACCACGCTGCTAAACAGCGAGGGGAGGCTCATGCTTCCCTAATATCCATCACTCCCTGCTTCCAGCGTGGTCGCAGACAGAGCAACAAAGAGGGTCTCAGAGGTAAGATCCACGCAACTTGCAGAGCTGTAGCTTCTGCCAAATAGCAACAATAGAAAAGATTATCAGCAATTGGGAATGTTCAGAGACGGCAGGGGGGTAAGTGGAAGCCCAGGTCTCCTAAGGTTAGGGAAGTGTTGGTCCCAGCAGCAGCAGAAACCAGAGTAAGAGGGGAGCGGAGCAGGTCCGCGGGGATCGGGACACCAGCCAGCAATATTTAGCTGAGGGCAGTGTCCTAACTGCCTGTGTAGGAAGGGGAGAGAACAGGGTAACAGCATAACTGATACATGGATAAATGAGACTTAACAAAGGATAAAGTAGTTTATTTACCCAAAATATAGTTTTGGAGTGAACAAAACAATTAATTACTTTGTGTATGTCAGAAGAAGAAGGAAAAAAAAAAAAAAAGAAAAGCAAAACTGAAGTCTGCGATTTGTTTTGACCTTTTTTTTACTTGAAAGTTTGATTTTTCATTTTAGGACAATGTTTCAGTTCAAAAATGCAGTTAATAGCAGCAACAAGAAAAAAAGGCAAAATTCCCAAAATAATGTGGTTTTTAAAGTCTAACAAAATGGGCTGTGTGACAATTATTTTAAGAAAATGTTTGTGATACAAAACAAGGTATGGTGTTTGACCTGAGAAATACTGTTTCATTTAACTTAGGAAAAAAACCAACCCACAATTTCGTACCAGCCTGAAATGAAATTTCTAGTTTTGTGTAATTCATCCACTTAGACTAAAAAATCAGCAATTTGATTAGGTGTATTTATAAAGTGAAATGCTTATTTTCAGTTGTGGATACTGGGACCTTAAATGAAGGAGACAGAAACTATAGCATCTCTACATTGCAGAAACTGATGTTTGCTTTTTGCTTGTGCTTTGTCTCATTTACTTTATTTTTTGAGGTATGGGCTACATTGGTTTTGATTTAATACTTCATAGACCCTTCTGAAAACTATTAACTATTAAAAGTTATAGGGGCAATGTTTGTTGTTAAACATGTTGAACCACCTACAGAGAAAATTAACAGTGGTTTGTATGTCTTATGAATGACAGTCTTTAGGACCTAATTACTTCTTTTTTTTTTTGGCTATGAAACAGAATCATTCTCCAAAGCTGGACATTCTGGAATATTTGTGCTTAATTGGAAGTTTCTGTGTTTTCATCTCAGCGTTCATCTCTAACTAAAATAGCTGTAGTGAGTTGATTTGATGTGTGAGGGAGGAAGTTGGAACCACCTCGCTGGTGCATTGGGAACTTGGAGGTGGTAGACCTGAGTTTGATTTGCTTTTTCATCAGTGGAAATTTACTGGTACAAGTGGATCAACATCAGGTTCTGTACTGGTCTACACTGCCTCATTTTTTCTTATAAATGAGAGAAAAGCCACATCACAGCAACAGGATTTCTCTTCCACCAGTTTTTACAATGATTTTCATTGCTATTTCAGGGCTTATTTCAGTTATGTTATTATTTTCAGAATATAAAGACCAGTCTGACATTGGTCACCATGTCTGGTGTGGCAGTTGTCAGCTCTAGCTTTGAAATTGACTTAAGTTAGTAGACAATCAGGGTTTTTATTATAACAGAAAAAACAAAATAACTTACTTTCCTGTCAGCCCACCCCCTTGCTTATACAACTAGTTTGGGTTTGTTAGTTTGGTTTTTTTTTTCTTTAGTCTATCTTTTGATTTGCTGACTTCAGGAACAATGGATGTATTTTTGAAACCTCTTGTTCTGTTTTGTCCTTAGTGTACAGCTGTTTAAGAAAACGTTGAATTAACTGAGGCCTAAAAGTGACCAAAGGTATCATTTGTTTCCTTAGAAAACCTAAAAATGATCTTTTTATGGGTTTTTTTTTGTTGGTGTTTTTTTGGGGTTTTTGTTTTGTTTTGGTTTTTTTGGTGTTTTGTTTTGTTTTGTTTTTTGTTTTTTGTTTTTGTTTTGTTTTGTTTTGTTTTTTGTGGTTTTTTTGGTTTTGACTACAGTTTTGATTTTCTGTGGCTTCTGTTAAAGAAATGTTCTCACTTTGGAAAGTTTTTGCTGTGTTAGATGAGTAAAGAAACAGTAACAAAAGAAGCCTAACACAAATCTACCATTGCAGGTAAATTTCATTTGAAGCAAACGTTCTTTTCTACTGAGACAATAGTTAGCTATTGCTCTCTTCAAACAACTTTCCATGTATTGTTCTGGAAGTTTATTAGGGCTGGATGCAAAGCTCCCTGAAGTCAGGAAGAGACATTCCATAGACTTCAAATGGCTTTGGATCAGGCCTGTCACGTGAGATTAGCTCCTGACAGAAGATATAATAACCACAAGCCCAGAAAGGAATGATTTAGGAATGGAATTTCACTTAGGCTGTGATCATCTTTGTTTTGTGAATATCAATTAGGCACAATGTTTTTATTTTCTGTTAAAAATGTCTGTATTCCTTGGTATTGGGAATATATGGTTTTTCTTCTCACTTATGCCTCGAGTCTATTGACTATTTGTGTCTGTATTTGTTAGGGTAGTCTGTCTTTGGATACAATAGCTCCAAATCTCTCAGATGAGATTTCGTGTTATTTAGTAAAACCATGCATAATACGCACAAAGTTAAGGATAGAGTTTCCTAATGCGAAATAGCAAGTTAAAAACAATGGTTTGAATTCCATTTTTCCTTGTTAAACCAAAAGAATGTAGTCTGTATAAGAAATTATTGGCTTCAGTAGTTTCTCTTTTAATAAAACAACACCTATCTCCAAAACCCAGAAGAGATTGCTGTATAAAATGTGAAAAGTGTAGAAGTCAGACATTTGTAATTTTTCTGCATTTGAAGCTTATGGAACTTGCACACTGTAAAAGTAACCATGAGAAAAACAGTATAGTTTTGTATAACAAAATAAAAGGAAGGCATTTTACGGCATAGTTAAGTAAAGCAAAATTTGGATTAGGAAGTTGTAAACTTTCAAATGTAATTCTTATTAATAAATTAAAGCCTGTGAGACTCCCAGACCCCCTAGTGATGCTGGGCATAGTTATCTTTACGGGAAAATTGCCTTTGGTTCTTATTGATTGCGGTTTTTCTAATGAATACAAAGCCTGCACAGTGAATGATAAGTGATCTGTCACTCCTTTTTTTCACCTTCATACAAAATAAAGCATTTACTTACTCTCAGCTGAGATCAGGCACAGACAGGGATTTATTTCATGTGAATGAAAGCTACATGAGTGGCATAAAAGGCTAGTGGAACTAAAACCAACCAAAATCTACATGTAAACATCCCTACTTTCACAAAAACATGCCTGCATTCGTGTATTCCACATGTGCACAGGGAAAGCATTGCTTCTTGAACTACAGCTGAATATTTCTTCATTTTTTTCCCACGTAGACTATGGTTAATGATTCAGTCAGTTGGGAAATCTGACTAAAACTTCAAAGCTTCTTTTACACAGACTGTGGCAGGAAGTACTACAATTTACTAAAGAAATTCAAATGTTTCACTCTCATTTTACAGGTATTTGTAGCTGTACCTTTATCATTACACCTAAGGATTCCAAAGATCATTGGTTTGTTTTCAGTTTGTCTTCAGTGGCCGTTATCCATATGTTACCTTACATGCTTAAATGTTTATGTGAGGAATAAAGGAAGTCTAAGAAGTTACATTGCCAGTAGTATGTCTCTGAAGAAACAGTAAAAGAAAACTGCCATTTAGACATTGTATACTGTAGGAAATACGCTTTCAAATATACTGATTGAGTGTTGTATGAAGAAAGTATCTTTTTTCTAGTTAAACAGCACAGCAGTACTTCATGTAGCAGCAGTACTACAGATTGTAGAAGCAATCTGTAATTATGTTGATGGCATATTTATATAATTATGCAGTAGATAAAAATGAAAAATTATTTGTAGAAAGTGTATTAACATCACAGGCAAGAAGATATATAGTAAAAGCATTTAGGATTAGACTCACAGGATATCTCAATTTGGAAAGCACCCATACAGATCATCAGGTCCAACTCCCTGCTCCTCACAGGACAACCTAAAACTAAATCATATAACTGAGAGCATCATCCAGACACTCCTTGAATTTTCTTAGACTTGATGCTGTGACCTGGTGCCAGTGTCCAATCATCCTCTCAGTGAAGAACTTTTTCCTAATGTCCACCATGATGCAGTCTTCCCCTGGTTCAGCTTCATTCCATTCCCTCTTGACCTCTCACTGCTCACCAGAGAGGAGATTGGCACCTCTGCCTCCGCTGTCCACTCTGAGGAGGCTGTGTACTACCACGAGGTCCTCCTCAGTCTTCTCTTCCCCAGGCTGAACAAACCAAGTGACCTCAGCCACTCCTCAAGTCTTGTCTTTGAGACCATCTTGTCACCCTCCTCTGGACAGACTCTAATAGTTTGATGTCCTTCCTAAGTTGAGGCACCCACAATTGCATACAGCATTTGAGGTGGAGCCACACTAATGCAATGCACAGAGACACAATCACTGCCCTTGACAGGCTTGCTATGGCTGGTGATGCTGTGCCTCGTAGGACATGGCCCTTTTGGCTGCCAGAGCACAGATTCACATTTCCATTAATCCAGGCCCTCAGATCTCCTTCTGCCTGATCTCCAGCCCAGTTTGTATGTATAACCAGGATTGCCCCATCCGAGATGGAGAATCCGGCACTTGCTCTTGTTAAATTTCCTTTGGTTGGTGATTGTGCTCTCTAATCTCTGCAGTTATCTCTCTATATAAGGCCCCTTGACCCTTGATTGACACCAGAGCTCCTCCGAGGTTTTTCAGCAAATTTACTCCTGTGTCCAGATAATTTATAAAAATATTAAATAACACTGGCCCTAAAACTGAGCCCTGTTGAACCCCACAGGTGACTAGCTGCTAGTCTGATGACACCCTATGTACTATAACTCTTTGAGTCTTCATCTTGTCATCTTACAAAAAGATGTCATCTTTTAAGAATCTTCTTGAGAAGTTTGTCTTCAAAATGACAGTGACTTTTGTTCTATATGAAATAGAAGTTATATAACTGTCTTGAGCATCTTTGAAGTGTCAGCTCTGAATTTCACAGTATTTTAACTTAAAAAGACAAGCTGCCTTTTTTCTCCGTGCCTTAGGCAGCAAGTAAATTAAGGAAGGCCTGAAATGAACAGAACTATAACAACTTCTATTTTTAGAGTATCTCCTATTTGCCTTTAGTAGCCCACTGATGAACATTAGTACCAATACCTTCATGTGGCCTCAGCTTGAACTATACACTCTCTTTTACAGTTTGTAAAAGATAGGTGTAAAAGATAGGATAAACAACAGTTTACAGCCTAGAAAGACTACAGATGTTTTAAATTATGTAAATTGCCCTGGCCTAACTGTGGGCATGCTTCTTCAGCTGCTTTGTCATAGCTACTCATGGCTAAAAGCTTTTGTCTTTGAGGCTTTCATAAAGAAGGAGACTTTTGGTTACTTTGCAGTAAACAGCTTCTATCTTGCAAACTGCATTTCCAGCTTCATGCTCTACATATCTTTAATTCTTCTGCCATTTACTTCCTCTTCCATCAGACCTAAGCATAATCTTATTTTCTTTTAGTGGGCTGGGAAGGTGGAAGTAGGGATTTTTGGCAAGCTATTAATTTCATGTACTGGTCTACAAGCAATCTGTACACTGACAATCCTACATCTTCCAGTTTAACTGTGACATGTGGAGCTTTTATACAGAAGGGAAAAGGGCTCCTGTTCAGAGGAATAATAGGAGGAACAACTAGAAAATCAAGTAATGTTGCTGTTTTCTGGGAAGATGTAGCACTGGTGACAGAATAAAACAGAAATGCAGGCTTTTCCTTGGAATTATTAAGCAGATATTGGGTTTGCTGATGTAAGAACTGGTCTTCTTCATACCAGTTCAGATAGCTGTGTGAA
>VYXC01009309.1:45099-61035 GCA_013397175.1 Platysteira castanea
ATGGGTAATATGGGCTTAGCCACCCCAGCAATATATTTCTATAGCTTAGTTCACATATGTTTTGTATGATCTAGAAGATTGCTTCATCTGATTAATTTTGTGTTCCCATCCATCTGAGTCATCAAGCCATAACATCAATATGCATGTGGATGTTTTTGTATGGATGCTAAATCTATCTAATGGACTGCTTTGCCATACAGGGAAGCCAATGATTCCAGGTACTGTACATATCAGACTAGACACATGTCTTTATTTGCAGTTCAGCTGATTAGTAGAGAGCTTAGGAAATGGTAATATTCGCCAGCTATGATGCAAGTCTTCTACTGAATTTCTCACTGCATATGTTATACAATAGATGTGCCTGTTAAAGATCTAGATAATGATTTTAAAATACCTGAAAAGGCAAATGCTTCATTACGCCTATGTATTTCTAGCATTTAGTTATTATTGTGCCTTAAAGGATTCCTACAATCTCAAAAGGTCAGGTTAGATTTTTCAGTTAAAATACTAACATTTGTAAATCTCAGGCAGTGATTTTTGGATAGCCTTCTATAGATTTTACTATCTCTTTCCTTGTGTGTGTGTCTTCTTTCTTTTATCCAGTGAAGTTTCCCAGTATTTCTCATGCTTATTGTATTTTTTTTTTCTGTTATGCAGCTGGCATTTCATGTGCACAAGGGAAAGGCAAAGGCAGCTGAAGGATCCAATTGGCAGTATCAGTTGGTGTGAAAAAGAGTGCAGCAAGTGGGGCAGGTGACTTGGCTTGAGTTCATTCCCAGGTTTCAGCCCACTGATGATGTTCACTCTGTGAAGTGTTTTCTCTTGGGTTCTCTTTTACAGAAATTCAATGATTTCCCTTAGAGGAAAAACTTAAGCATTGTTCTGGAGCTAATTTATTTCAAAGAGTGCTCCCACTAGGCAAAGTGGATGACACAATTACTTATGACTCTCCTAATCCCACACAATTTTCTAATACTATTGAAGTAGGTCTCTTACCCTGTGTGCAATGTGATGCAACATCCCCGTTCATGTATTGCATGCTTTTAGTTCCATGCCAAAAAACGCTGCTCTGATAAAAGCTTGAATACAGCCTGTATAATAATGAAATTAAACTGAATGGGGGAGAGACCACACACAAATAGTTATGTCAGGGCCATGGAGGCCCAGCTGAGGCCCAGAGACACTTTGGCCCAGCATCAGGTGATGTGAACCCAGTCCTGCAGTGTGAATGCAGGCAATTCTCCAGTCCTGGACATAAAGGCCTGGCATCTCTTCCTGGGCCAGATGCTTGTACAGTAGAGGTGTAAGGTCATGCTGACAGGTCAGTCTGGGTGTGAAGTAATGGTGTGTAGGACGGCAGCAAGAAAACAAGGCTTTGTGGATGGTGCTATTCCGATTTCAAATTAGCTATACTGCTTCACTGTCTTTTCACTGCTAGGTGGCATTGCTTTTGCATGTAATTTTGTTTCTTTGGCACTGGCTTCACTTTCTAAAGAAAAAAGGCTATCTCAAATTCAAGCTAAATTTTACTGAGTAAGAATTATCCCTTTAAATTTGCAAATGGGATCTTAATCTACAGGGAAAGATTTCTGAGGTTTGTTTGGTTTTTTTTCCTCCATTGTGTGCTTCTGTGGGTCCAGGATGAAATAAACTTTTCTTTTTAAGGTGCAATTTTTGATATATCCAATTAGAAATGCCTTTCACAGTTGTATTTGTTAGGTTATGTGATGAGAGTCTGGAAACTCCTAAAGACGCTGTCACAATATGTGAGAAAGAATAGTCTGACAAACAGCAGGACTGCAGTGAATAATCGGTTCCTTGTATGTTCTACCGACATCAGAATTAACTGTAGCCACAGCATTTGCCAACACAGGGCTGTTTATAAACGCATGCACATGAAAAGCTAGTGTGTTTTACTATGACTTTATTCACACATCCTCTTCTAACTGCAACTGTGCTGGCTGAGATGGTTCCTGCCCCTAATAACTCCTTACTGCACTTCTGGCAGAGAGGTGACTCTGCCAGTTGAGCTGCTCCTGTACATGGCTCCTAATCCATTCTGTTTGAAATTAATAGGGCTAGTGAAGATCTATTACTATAACAGTGTTAACTTTTTTTACCGAAGAGGGTCAGAGTTTGCTCACAAGGAGAACAATGTGTGTAAAACTGGCAGGGCAATAATTTCCAACATCAGAGCAGTAATGAGCCTCTATAAAATAGATTGTAATCTTTCAGTGGGCACTGCCAAAACTGGAAGATTTGTTGATGGCCTTGTGTGCATTTAATTTATGCCACTGATTTTTCAGTATTTTCCTCTTGCTATATAGGTATGACTTTAGGTTTGTATGTATGTTGCCTCTTCGCAGGAAGCTTGTGTTATCCATGGTCAGGATTCAGTTAAATGAAAATATTTATAGACTTGGGGTTCATTGGGTTTTTTCCTCTTGTTTTAACTTTATCTGTTTTACATTCTTGCCAGAGCTGCTCTGAGGGCTCTGTACTGATTCAGAATCAGGCCTCCTGTTCTGTTTATGCACATGCAATTTATTTTGAAAATAAAAGATTAAACATAGAACATAAATCCTCAGGATCTATCACTGAGCAGAAATCCTTGGGGTCTGGTTTAATTCAAAACTCACCAAAACCAGAAAAATCAATTTGAACAACCCTTATATGGCTTTCATCAGCATTTTCTCTGAGAATTTTATGAATTCTAAAACTTTTTAAAAAACACTTCTTTTTTCCCTCTTTGCTACTTTTTTTTTCTTGATGGTTTATGCCTTATTTTTTTATAGTAGTAAACTAATACAGAGGAGAAGAGAGTTTTTAAAGATGTCAAGATTCTTGGCCATTTGAATGCCACACCATTCCTTTAGTGAATTCAGTTTCAGTCTTTTCTGACAGATATTAAAGTAAATAAACATATTAGGTGATTTAGAACTGGCTCTAAAACAAGTATTATAAATCCCAGTGTTTGCATTATAAATGATGAATAGTTTTATTTTTAAAATGTTGACATTTATCTATTACCCTCTATCTGTTGCATTAACACTGGTACATTATTGACTTTTAAATTAAGAGGAATATTGTCAGTGTAGAAAAAAATGGTATCAATGCCAGTTAAAAAAAAAAATCAGTGCAAAACGATTTACCACTTGGGCATAGTTTATTAAACAAAAGTTAGTTTAGAAGATTGTATACTGTGAAATCCATCAAATTTTGGAGCGGACTTTGTCCTCATTTTGAGCAATAGAACTTCATGGCAGGATAATATTTTAGCAATGTGCTACAAAAATTGTTGTCCAAATATAGATACTAGTTTGGCTAAACTCCAAATTTGTGCATACGTGTGGATCATCAGTAGGTTGGTCTTGTTAAGTCCTTAGCATATATCATACACACCATTTAAAATGTGTGTGTTTACTGACTGAAGTTATGTCAGCAAGCAACATCTGCATGTTAGAAGTAGGATTCTGTATGACACTAATTAGGTAGAAATACTGTGGATACATGTGCACAATCAAGGCATCATGATGGCACTGTCAAGGCACTTTAGACAGAGTGGTTGGCTTTTAGAGGGCAGATGTCTGAGAGTGGTTTCAAAACCAGGAAATCAAAGTTTTTTTTTCTTGTTGATATGTTTCTTTCTACTCTCTTTGTAAAATCTTCTTGGTGTTCCCACAGGTATATTAGGACACAAAGCGATTATAAAAAGCAAAATAAATCCTTAGTTCATTGGCTAAATTTGGAAAGAATTTTTTGACATTTCTGACTATCCTTCAAATAAGGATGTCAGAGTGCAGAGGTCAGGTTATAGAGGCCTTGGGATATCAAAAGGTGGTAAGAAGAATGGCTGGGATTTCCAGCAGCCTAAGAGTACTCTTTTGTCTCCGGTGGTCAGTTGTCAAGGATGATATCTGTGGACATCAAAGAAATGTCTAAAGAGTGTTATCGAGGCTTGTCCTTTGCCCCCTGCCATGTAATGGGCCTCTTTTCAGGAAAAAATTGGGAAAGCTGAGAAAGCGAGTTGTCCTATTGGAGTGCTATTAATTCAACAAGAAAGCAGATCAATAAAATTTGCACTAACCAGTAAAACAATCTGTTAGTTTCTAAAAATGCAGACTAGTCAAGCCTATAAATTAGACACTGCACACCCAAAAATCAATTTTAATGTTTTTTTCATAATGTATATGTAATGAGACCTTAGTTTCAAAGAATTCCTTTTTTGCCTTCTTGGACATATTATGGAGGACTGTTCTGAGAAAATGAAACAAAACAGCCCCCCCACCTCTTTTTAACACTTGCAAAGAAGTTTGATTTGAGGGGGTTTTGTTTGGCTGGTTTTATTAATGTGTTTTATGTACTGAGGTATTTTTAAAGACAAAAGGAGCTGATATTTCATGCAATTCATGCTTAAAATATTGAATTTGATGCCTGGAAGAGTTATGCCATTGTTTTCAAGACAGTGTATTTCAAATCCATTCACCCTTTTAGTACACTGGTGAAGCAACAGCCATTGTGAGCTATTTGTAGTAAATGCAATAAAATGTTTTGAGGAAAAAAAATACTGTTTACTTCTTGTCATTTTGGATTTCTTTTTAGAGATCAGAACTCTTTAAACCCTCAGTTTTGCAAAGAGATATTGGAAATTCTAGTGGTGAACAGCTGGGTTAATAATCTGGGCCCCAGCTGTGGAAGAGCTTATTAAGCCTAAAATAGGAACCAACAGAGAGGAAGGCAGCCTAGAAACTGGCCTATGCTGGTGAGTCCTGTGAACCAAACTGGGGTTTTTTAGCTGATTCAGAGCCAGTGATAGTGCCTATGTCATTGTGCAATGCTGCTGCCATTGTTGAACTAAGTAGACACAATGTAAAAGTCATTCTTTGTGGGACTGAGGGCTCAGTACAATTTCTGGCTATGGATCAGTCTCTAGGAATATTTGATAAATCCAGTTTTTAGGACTCACTGCTGCGCACATTTTGCTAAGAGAATATTATTAATTAGAATGTACTTGAAATCTTTAATAAAATTAGACCACATAAATACACATAATTGCATTATGGTTATAAGAAAATGACATTAATTCCATATGAAGATACTTAAGCCAAATGGTAATGTAAGTATTAAAAATAAACCTGTGGCTGAATTGATAACAATCTTAAATAAAGGAAATTGGAGCTGGGATTTTTCAGCACGTCGTTATGTGACATTTTTAAATACGGCTAAAAGTATAAGTGCAATGCATTTTTGAAAGTCTGAAATGAAATTGTTTAAGGAGCATGTGTTTCTCTACCATAGTTCATTTTACTGTAATTTAGGACTGAAGAGAAAACTTTGATATAAACCTATGAAATAAATTTAACTGGGAGAACATGGATAATAATTTCACTGTAGCTAGACTAAAGTTTATAACAAGTAACAGATGTGCTGAGATAATTGTTACTTATTTGGATGGATAGTGCACTTGAAAACTGGCATTTGGGGTGACTGATGACTCATCATTACTACCTTCCTATACCCTCATCTAGTAAAGAAGATGAGGAGCTACAGATTTGCTTGCATGCTTGAGTGACCACAGGGAGGCTTTGTGGTTGTATTAATTTTCCTTGCTACTCTGAGAGTCCAAATGCTTTTCACTTTCAGAGTATGGATCTTGAACACTGATACTATGTATTCCATAGTTAATATATTTTATAATAGATCATATAATCCTACTTCTGGAAAAAATATGGAAAACAAAGTATTGCATCTCCTACAGCATTTTAACCTTTTTTTACTACACCTGTGTTTTTTTCTTGTCATAGTTGCATCCTGATTTTGCAGTCTTCTCTGTCCCTGACTTTTCACAAGAGATTTTCAATGAATGGAGAACATCCTTCTCTATTAATTGGAGAGATAGGGATTTGATGGATGGAGTGTTCAGTGCATGAGACTTTAGCGGGGACTGTTTTGATATGACAAGGGGTAATGGTTTAAAAAAAGAGGTTAGAATAAGATTAGGTATAAGGAACTTTTTTTTTTTTTTTAGTGGAACTGGTAATCCCTTGGTATAAGTTGCCCGGAGAGATGGTATGTGCCCGTCAGGGGAAGCATTCAAGGTCGGGTTGGATGGTATTTTAAGTGACATGGTCAAGTTGAAGATGCCCCTGCTTAGGAGGTTGAACTCGATGACCTATAAGGGTTGCTTCCAACCCAAAACATTCCATGATTCCATGATTCAATGTTTTTCCTCATAAAAGAAGCAGGGTAGCCACTGGAATTATCATGCAAC
Organism: Platysteira castanea; assembly: GCA_013397175.1. Classification (NCBI taxonomy): domain Eukaryota; kingdom Metazoa; phylum Chordata; class Aves; order Passeriformes; genus Platysteira; species Platysteira castanea. The sequence continues at coordinate 51,371 of VYXC01009309.1, forward strand.
AGAACTGAAATGAAGAAGTGGCTTGCTGTTATTACTGCTTCTCTTCTGGCTTATATATAGATATTTATATATATGGTACTATTAGATTAATTAGTTAAACTTGAATTTTACAATTATTTCTGAAAAAGTGGTCTCCTATGGTGTTTAGCAAGTTTTTGATATCACAGTTTTTCAGAAGAGAGTTTTGATCATGGATATGTAGAGATGTATTGATTACTAATATCTTGAGATTCTGTCACAAATTTATCAGAAAGAATTATATGCGAAACCTGTTACATACCATGGGAGACCACGCAGAAATTTGAGTAATATGAAGAAAAGTGAAAACGAAATGCTGCTGGGTAACACAGATTTTATGTTCAGAGAAGTTGCAGCTTAAGTTCAGATGACACTGCAACAAACTGTATCAGCTCCCCTACAAAATGAGGTTCCTACCTCTAATTTCTGTGTTTTAAATTAAGGCTTGTTACTACTTAGCTCTTCTCTTTAATGTGTGCTGAATCTCATGCCTAGTCTGACTTGCCTCAGAAGATGAAGAGCAAGCATTGTACAGTCAGTGCTCATTGATACTGCACAAGGATGGGACAGAGTAAGAGAAAGGAAGTAAAAACAATTTAAAATATATAAACAAATAAGGATACACATAAAAAAATATGAACCTGTTTGTGAAGAGAATGGGAATAGCCTAAAGAAATTTGCTGCTGAGCAGTGTCACGCTCAATGATGTGTGTGTAACCAAAGACAGGGAGCAAACACAAGGCTTAAATCACAGTTTGGACAACCTACCCACAGAAAATCAAGAGTTGATATAGAAGCTTTACTATTATAATGAATCAGGTATTCAACTTGCTCATGTATTTACTTAATCTATGAAGTTTAAAGGTAAAGAAAATTATGTCTCTTCTCATTGCATGGGTATATGTGCAGGTTCAATACCATTATAGTGTCTACAGTGTTGAAACAGTCTCAAAATGCAACCTCTTAATCTTTTTAACAATGATAATTTTAAAGCCTAGTGGTGTCCAAGTGTCAGTATTAGTTGTTTCATTGCTGAATATTCCAGTTCTTGGAAAGGAGAGGTAGGTGGAAGTGGAGTATGTATATCACTTTTGGGGAGGGCATTGAGAGTAAAAAGTTTTAAAAAGACAGTGAGTAAAAAAGAAGTCAGAGAAAGTAGGACAAAGAAGGGAAAACTTTGACCAGGGTGCACAGGGACTTGAAGGCAGAACCTGAAAAGCTAAGTAAGGCAGTTTGTGGTGAGCCTGAGCTGGAACTTGCAGTGAGAGTGGTTCCTGGTACAGTTTTGGCTTGTGGCAGTCATTAAATCTTCCAGGCAGTGCTTGGGCTGGGAATGGCATGCACCAGGGACTGTTCCCAGAGCACACGGACCTCACATACTGTCCCAGCAGCTTTTCCCCACTAAAGAATTTTCACAAGCATTCAGTTCCATGCTGTGAAAGCATCACTATGATGGCTTGCAACACAGCCCTGTCACTGATCAAAATTCTGACTCAAACCACACTTAATATGCCCAACAAAGCCATAGGGCACTACATGTATTCAAGGGAGTGGGCATGATTGTGCCACAGAACAACCAGTGCCCTGGTTTTGTTTAGTGATATAGACATGGCAAAGGAGCAACATTCCCAGTTTATATGTAGCTGATAAACATGTGGGGTTCCTGAGAAGCTGCAACCTCATCTGAGTGAAAGGGCCTGCCTTGTTGAGTAGTGTTAATGGCAGGGGCTTCATCTGTATGTGCCTTCCAATAAACTCATTTCTCTGGGGTCTATCACTAAGGACTGTTGAATGTGACATACCGAGAAGTGACTAATGGCAATAACTAAAAATTATATTACTGCGTAAGGGACGTATTTTGCCTTTTATGCAAAATTATTGGGAGGTCATGCAAGTAGAGTGATGAATGTCAATTGATGTAGGAAACTACAGTATAAATAAGCAAGTTATATTATGCATTGATAACGGAGCCTCAGCCTGAGAACACATCAGACTCTGTGTGTGTGTGTGTAGGTATTAATAGGTATGTATGCACAGTTAGTACCTACCCACCTGATTTATTTTTATCCATCACTGCGATATAGCTGTTACTTAAAAAGGACTTCTTAATAGCATACTGGCACACTGTTGTGTGAAAAAAAATAATGAAGTGATACGTAAAATTTATCTGAAGGAAGCAAAGCTTCAAAGCTGCTTATAAAGTAAAAACCTGTTCAATCAGAGAAAGTTCTATAAAGCTCTGCTTTGGTAAAGGATATCACTTTAATGGGAAGATGCTATTCATGTAGTTTATAAACTAGTAATTGAGTGCAGGAGATGATGAGGCCTAGATAATAATGTACAATTTCTAAGTCCATAATGTCAAGCATTGAAAGAAGTCATCAGTTGGAGTGTTAGAAAGAGTGACTTAGGCAGCAGAATTCTAGAAGAGGTAGGGTTATTTTCTGTGAACCAGTTATTCCTGCCTTTTCTTCTTCAGAGTTTTTGGCACAGGAGACAATGAAGAAGGGCAATATTTCTACCTGAAAGTGACCTGGGCTCTCCTATGGGCTTGACTCATAGTTTTCTTTAGGCAGAGATGATGTTCCTAAGGCAGCTTGTAGACAAGCAACAGTTATGTTTATTCCTCAGTAATTTTTCACATTTCCCTGCAAAGGATAAATTCTTGAGCATTCTTCATTTATAGTTCATTCCATATTCTGTTGTAGAGGTAGTGTTTGGGTACCTTTAATAGAATGTTTTTCTTTATTCTTCGGGCAGATTAACTATTCAGAATCAAAGACACTTGTAACTTTCAAAGTTTTTATTAGAAGTTTGTTTCCTGCTGATCTTGTGCTAACATTTCTGAATGCATCTTCTTCATGCTTTCAAAATATACCATAAGCTGCAATATTTTTCTGAGAGAGCCTTTATCAAATGTCTAGGAAAAAGACTGTCTTTTATATGAAATTATTACTGCTATTGGACAAATTATATGTGTGTGTAAAATATCCTGGATGCATAATTACAGGGGAAAATAGATGCTGGCATTTTGTAAGAGCCACCCGTTAAAGGCAAGAAATTTGCTGTTACATAAAAGCTTGCTCCTAACATGTCAATTGGTGCAATCTGTCCAGCTGTGGTGTTTCAGACATACCATTTTGTACTGTTCCTGTTGTCTGTTTCGAGTGCTGTTCCATTCTTTCATCCAGTCACATGAGCTCTGTTCTTTAAGGCTCTCTCCATCATGAGAGACTGTTCTCTGCTGCAGGAACAATGTACAATGGGTAATACTCAAATGCAAGAGCGATGCCCAGTGTGTTTGGAAAGCGTGGGACACTGTCAACCAACTGAAATAATACTTTGAGCAATTTGTACTGCTTTTTAAAATAGATCTATTGCTCTGGATTGCCTTTCCTACTAATACCTCTTGTGTATGTGTTGCAGAACATGCAATCATGACTTCAAAAAAGAACAAGACAAAATGTCAAACAAGGCAAAAATATCATAATGACAGTGTTTCCCTCCAGCTTCTTTTCTGTAGTATGAGGTGTCAAAAATGGTAATAAAAGGTGTCAAAAAAGATTTTAATATTGCTTTCAGCATAACATCAGAAATCACACGTCTGTCAAATTGAGTCCTAATTTTGTTGACGAATTTATTATCATTCTGGCAGACTTGGACGCAGAATGGCTTTTGGATAAATACTGAGGATAAAAGAGCAAACATTATACTTAATTATGTAATTTTATAATAAATACTTGGTTTTTAAAAATTTTTAGTTCTTTTTCCAAAGGTCAGCAGCAGCATATTTAGTCACTATGCTATTGTAGCACCGCATTTTGGTTGTTCAGAATGCTAAACTAAAGTAGATTTTGTAGGATCTTTGCCTTTGCAATTTGACATTCAGTATTCTGTTTAAAGTGAAGTTTTGAGGCCTTGGAAACTGCACTAAATTTATTATGGTGGTAGCATAATGAAAGTATTTTCACATTGTAATATGTTCATGGTAGGTAACTTTAATGTATTCAATTGAAAAGTGCAATTATGTTAATATATGAGAAAATTATGAATTCATCCCCTTGTATTTTTTGCTTGGGGTGAATTAATAGACTAAACTTGTTTAAATGGCTGTGCTGTTTTGAATTAGGTATAATAAAACTTACAGAAATGATGAATTTATTCTCAAGAACAGAATGAGAAAAAGGATCCAAAGTTTGCAAGATTGTGTCTATAGCTCCTCCAAATAACTGCCTGTTGTTTTTATGTAATGAAAAACCAGAGGCAGCTGAATTCCCAGGCTTTAATATTTATTGTATTTGCAAATATTAGACATTTGATTTTTGATTTTTTTTTTTTTAATGTTAGAAAAATTCATATGTACAAGTCCCTCTTTCAGCTTTCTTGTAATTCCCCTTTAGGCACTGGAAGGTGTTCTAAGGTTTCCCAGAGCCTTCTCTTCTCCTGGGCTGAAGTACCTAAACTCTCCCAGCCTGTCTCCATAGCAGAGATGCTCCCTCTGAGCATCTTTGTGGCTTCCTCTGGACTCGCTCCAACAGTGTCCTTCTTGTGTTGAGGACCCCAGAGCTGATGCAGCACTGCAGGTGGGGTCTCACCAGGGCAAAGCAGAGGGGCAGAATCCCCTCCCTCACCTGCTGCCCACGCTGCTTTGGATGCAGCCCAGGACACATTTGGCTTTCTGGGCTGCAAGGGCACATGGCCAGATTATGTTGATTTTGTTTCTACTCTTATTGCAGATCAATTAAGGAGCAGTAGAGGAAGACAACAGGAGATATGAAAACTTTATGCTTTATTTTTCCTCATCTACAGCTTATAATTATTCAAAAGTGACAGGGAATTTCTAGCACTATTTATCCAAATAAAGAAAAAAAATCTACTTTTAATCAGAAAACTTACTTTGAAGATTGTTTTTATGTAGCCATGTAGTTAGGCTTTCCAAGTAGAATTACAGAAATAGAGACATGGATTTTAGAGAAATCAAAATTAATCTATCTTTCAACATTTAAACTTAATAGTAAATATTTAATGAGGTGAATTCAGATCGGAACTTTTCAACAATTTAACATTGATTGAAATTTTTGAACTCAGACTCTTAAAAGTACTTAAATATGAATATAAGTCAGTAAAATGCAGGGAGAAGATACACTTACTTCTCTACGTTTCTCTAAGGGTGATATTAAGTAATCACTGAAGTGTTCAGGAATTATGATGCATAATTCCTGAACTGAAAGAAGAGAAGTTGGAGATTGTGGTGGTTTTCAAAAGTAACGTGATACAGTTTTTAAGTGAGATTGAAAACTATACTGTTGTGAGCTTTCTCAATTAATACATCCAATATACAGCACTAAGCTCTTTAGTATTTTAAGTGACCAGATGATAGAACTCTTAAGAAAAATATATGTAAACTCAAGGTGAACTAAAGAGATTAAAATGCTAATGATTCGTAGTAATTCGATTAAGTTGTTTGAATAGAAATCTGTGCTGTAATACAACAGCTGTGTGTGTAATTGTACTGTGTTATATTTGTTTGGGTTGCAAACAGAGATATGTGTTCCTCTCTTGGTACACTGAATATGAAAAAAGCCATCCATGGCTACACATAGACATGATTCCTTCCAAAGAATACGTGGGGCTTGGAAATATACCTAAATGGCAAATTGGGAAATAGATACAGAACATGGCAATGAGTGGTAATGGTATGAGTATCTTTAACAGTTTGCAGTGGAATAGCATCCTCGCTGTCTCAGTAGTTGGAGATAGGCAGTGCGTTAACGCAGGCCTATCAAATTACACACGCTGAGCACAGGATTTGGTCAATTAGTTTCAGTTCACATTTGCGGCAGAATGTAATGTGCCTGTTCCCTGGGTATAAGATGGTGCCACATCTTGTCTCCTGACCCAATGTACTGTACAGCATCCTCCCTCACATGGTTTGGCATACGAGGTCTTTCATGAAGAGAGCACAGAAAGTTGAGAGTGCTTAAGAGCTGTTTTTCTAAGCACTCAAAGGGATGTTACTCAGCCTGGAGGTTCAGAGGCTTTTTTGCCCATAAAATGATTACTAGAGCTGAAGGAACACTCTTAAAGGAAGTGTTTTGAACAGTTGGAGTCTTTAATAACCACAGAAGTATTGGTCAGGTTGTAGCTTTTAAGTTTTTAAAAAATGGTCTGTGAACATGCATTTAAGATTTTTACACAGGTACAGCATAACTGAATTTGTGGTGGATGCTTTTGTGCAGTGTGTGAATAAAAATTAAGTGTGAGTAAGACATGAAAGCAGCAAGAGTTTGTGACTGCTAAGAGCAATGAAGAAACAGAACTGACATTCTGAAATATTCCTGTTGTGCTCTGAAGAAAGGAAGGATTTTTCTGGCGTAGGTTGTACCAGTTGTAAAATAATGTGTCTGATTAGTAGTGCATTCTATTGAAAAGGAATGGGAGGTTTGCTTGGGTATGATTCATCGTTGTCTGTTGGAGTAATTAAGTCTGTTGCTTGTCTTGAAGTCAGCATGACCCTGTTTATTTTAATTTTTCAATCTCTAGAGAAAGGAGGGCCTTACTCAACTAGTTGCAGAACTAAAGCTGAGTGCACAGTGCCTGGATGTAAACTAATGTGTATACAGTGTAGGTAGTCATGTGATGGGAAGCTAGAAGCAAACTGGAAGTCGAGTCACTTGACAATGTAGATGTACCCACAGACATGCCAGTTTTTTACTTTGAGAGTAGGATTTAGTTTGAGATGGAGGATGTGATTGTGTGTCTTGTTTATGTGCTTTTTTTGCCATTTGAGATGTCCTCAGGTATCCTGCCTGGCATGGTCTCCTACAGGTGTTTGTGGTATCTGTGTCACTGCCTCAGATACCCTGGAGCATATCAAAGACCACTAAACATCTCTGTGTGAGCAACTGAATTGAGCCCCAAGACTCCTAAATACAGAGGTCTTCATGCAGCTACAGCTGCAGTTCCTTGTGGTCAGTGAAGTCAAGTGTGGTCAATGGAGCCAGTGGATGGAGTCAGCTCATGTTGAGCTAAATAAACACTGGCAGGTGGTCAGCTGAATCATCCCTTAGATCTCTCTGAGATCCCATGCTTTTATTGATTATAATGGAAATTTCTGCCTAGTGAAGCAGTAGATACCTGGAGTCTAATTCAATTGCCTAAATATAGGTGCCTGGTTTCATGGTTTACCCAGTTCATTGATTTACCTGAGGTGTCCATAAAGGACAGGCACATATGACAACTTGCCTCAGAACTCTACTTCTTTGGAGCAGCAGTCAGAATCCAGACAGGATTACCCAGAATATCTCAAAGTTAGACAATGCCTGTGTCAAGACAACTTGATTGCAGTCTGTATTTCTAGATGATCTTAAAAGTCTCCTTTTGAACATGTTCATAGTACAAGACTGCATGTGTTTCTCATGGAGGAGACAATCTGGGCTCCACATAAGTACCCTCCTACCAGTGTGGTATGTATTTTTAGTTTATATAGATGATATTTTATGTAAGATTTTATACACATTTCAGTATTATTTCTATATAAACACAAAAGGCAGGTATGCCTACAACCATTTAAAAAACATTTTGAGAAGAAAAATAGTTGTCTCGCAATTAAACCAGTCATTCTGGATGGCAGGGCCTGGTTTTAGTTCTTTCATACACAGTCTGCATATAGAATGCTTCAAATATTAAGTTCTTGGGGTGTTTTCAAGTAACAGTCTCCACTTTTAGCTGCTAAAGCTGCTGGACAAATCAGTCATTTGATCATAAGTAACCTTATCTCATCTTCTTTGGGAAAAAAAAAACCATTAAACTTTACAATCATATCTTCATTTTCTTTTCTGATTGCACAGGGGACCAACTCTTTCCTTGTTCTACCTTATAAATGCATGTCCTAGTAAATAGGTTTTATGAAGCTGTTTATGATTTTTTTGTGCTTGTATTATAACTAGTGCTTTAGACTTTTGAAAATCTTGTAACCCTGAGGTTATAACCTCAAGTTATATGCCGTGTTTCACTTCTATTCCAGTGTTCTCAATCTGTGAAAAACGTACCTGTAGAGTCCTGTAAAATAAGATTCTCTTCTTCAATGTCTAGGGTACAAGGTATGTATTTTACATATCTTTTGTTGGGATCAACTTTCCCCTAACAACTGTTCTGTCAATTCATAACTTACATTACTGACTCATTTCACACAGATTCAGCAGCTCATTTCAGCAGGCAGAGCCCCTCTTTTCTGGTCAATGTTGTATCACCACATGCACAATGACCAACTCTCACTGCTTCTGTATACAGGATCTCTTATACATAAACTCCATGCTCATTGCCCATTCCTGGAATTCCTGCTCTGGCTACTAATCAAACACAATAGGGCTCTTTGTGCTCTCTTGCCCTTTCTCCTCCCCTGGAACTTCTGCTCCATGCTTATATCCAAAGCAGGCAGGCTTCTTTTGCTTTCTGCATTCCATTACTGAGTATCAGGTTAACATGTTCTTCTTTAACATCTACCCTATGCTAATATTCTTTAACAATGATGTGGTGTTTCCAGTCATAAAGCAAAGTTAGAGACAGACACTGCAGCATCCTAGACTTTGTTCTAGGAAACGTGCCGGGCAGTGCATCCTAGAGAAATTTTGCTCATGAACACACTACACTTATGGAGCAAATATGTTTGGCTGGCATCAGTGAAGTTATATTTCTTTAAAATGTGAATTTCCTGGCTTGTGTTTTTGTTGACCTGGTAAATTATTAAAAGAGACTCTTTCAAAAATCACCTCTCACACACATGCATATCTATTTCTTGCAGTGTTTGTTTTCCTTTTGGATTTCTCTGAACTTTGGCTGTCAGTATAATCTTTCGAGCGCTGGTCTGGTCAGGTTAATATGTTGTACAGTGTTGTGAAGGTTGTACAGTGCTGATAGGAAACCAGACAGTCATTGCTGCTTTTCCTAGCTGAATGGTTTTGCACCCTACTTGAAAATGCATGGGTGAAGTCTCCTGTATTTGGTGTTAAGTATAGAACATTTATAAACCTTCTAGTTCACTTCCATAGTAACAGAAAGAGATACCAGTCACTCTCCTAAGTCATTATTTACTTCTTTCTGTACAGTTTCTCTTTCACATTCTTTAATATAGTGCTTTCATCTAAAATCTAAGAATAAAATTGACTAGACTGAAGTAGAGCCTGTCAGTTGAAAGAGACCCACAGTGATCATCCAGTACGACTGCCTGACCAGTTCAGGGCCAATCACAAATTAAAGCATGTTGAGTATATATAGAGAGCATACATTAAAAAAAATTACCAAGTAAACAATGAAAACTTTCAATTAAAATGAAAGTTGTTTTCAGTGAAAGCACTAAATCACAGAAGCTCCCAACAATTCTTCAATAGGCTTTAAAATTCAGATTTTCCCCTCTTATGTTACAGAAGAATCAGAAGGCGTATCTTTAAAATTTTAAAGTGTTATTTAAAGCATTTTTATAGAAAAAGATACTTCTCTCACCACCCTCCCTAGCCATGTACTGGTACATTTCTTTTTTACATATTAATGGCCATATACTTTATGCATAGCTGGATGAGGGATCTGATCTAGCAAAACATGACCCTACAAAAACTACTAGTCTTCAGTTATATTAGCTGATATCAATG
>VYXC01009309.1:61118-152203 GCA_013397175.1 Platysteira castanea
CTTGAGCCAGTCGTGAAACCATATCCTGAGAGTGAAGGGTGAAAATGAAGTTTCACTCTGCATATGAAGTTTATAATGCTCCATGTAAAGGTTATACAGAACCTTAATTCAATTGGGAGCTTTAGACAAATGCTTGATTCTACTAATTTCAGTAATATTTAACTGAGTTTAAAATCAAGCATATATCTGAATGTTGCATGACTTGGAGACAAAAGAAAAAGAAAATTCAATTATCAGAATTATTGCTTTTATCTTCTGAAGTTTAAACGTGATGCAATAGCTGTATCTTTGTATATCCAGCGTTATATTGAGTATGTTCTCTCAAATATTGTTTTGATTTCATATCCTTTTGTTCAGGAGATACAGGCTTAGTACCAACACAAAGATAATATTGCTACATACCTAATTTCATTCTTCTGTTAATCTTGTCTTGCGTTAGCAAAACTAAGTACCCACAGTCCATCCTTTATGCTTTCTTTAGTGATTTTGATAACTATATAATACAAAAGACATCCTTATTTCTTAAAAAACCCCAAACCCTTTCAGTCCTTGCAAAAACTTCCAACAAAACTGTTGATCTTAATAATGTTTCAAACTGATAGATTCATGTGTGTCTGGCTGGGAGCACCATGACCCAGCACAGCACTTTTGTATTAATAAGACATAAAGTCAGACCATTTATCATTTAGTATAGCCAGCACACAAATTAGAAAACAGCTTGCCAGGGTATATTGTGGTCTCATTGTTTTTACCATAGTTGCAGAAAAAATAACTTTGAAACCTTCTTGTGCTGTACTGTGACAGGAGAGTGTTCGTGTCATGGTGACCCGACTGAGTTGTTCAGTTGTGCACAGTGCTGACTCAGGAGCCTTAAGTGTGCTCACCAATTTGCCAAGCAGCAGACTCTTCTAAATGAAACAAAAAGAAAACTTCACAAAGACATAATCATTGGCAGTTACCACAGGTGTGAGGTATTCAGTGCTGCAATCAGGATATGAAACTTCAGGAGCCGTTTACTGGAAGTCACTGAGTAGCACATGCTTTCAGCATGGTACAGTATATTTTTTATTGCATATTTCCATGCTGAAAAATACTGTTAATGTTTAATAAAAAAACCAATATGTCATAACATACTCACACTGTCTTATATTGGTTACTGTTCAAATACAATATTTGTGAGACATTTTACAGCTAATATTCATGTTTTAAATACATTAATTTGTCTGCATTTTCTGTCTCTTGTTTTCCATCTCTGGGTCAAGTGATTTCCTCTTAGGAAAAATTCAAAATACTAAACATTCAGGCAAGTTGAATTTTTAAACTCTCAAAGTAGACAACTCAGATCTAAAACTGCTAAGTTCAGTTTCTTAAATGAATTAAATTTGAGGATTTTACTGATACTTTTAACTAAAGGTATTTGATCGATGCTTTGGATTGCATAATTGTGTTTGTGAATATTTCTTATTTAATGTATTTTCAACATACAATACATGTGCAGTCGTTCTCCTGATTGAGTAAACCCTGGGGTTCATGTCTATTTTGTAATGTGATACACTCATCTACAGATGTATTTGCTATCCACAGATGGTGGTGAGACACATTTTAGACTGCTCCCATTATATTTATGTCCACTCTTTGTTCATTAGATGCAAAATATGACCCAGATACAGTGGAGTGTGCTCTGCTAGTAGAAATCAGTGAAGCTGTCTTTCAAGCAGTGAGGCCATTTGCTGTGAATGAGGTGAAGCCTCTAAACCTGTGCACTCTGTCTGTATCCTTGGAGAACTGCCACAGGCACTGGCTCTGCCCCTGGCAGACAGCTCCAAAGTGTGTTTAAGCTGTACATCCTAGTCTCTGTGTGTGCACGTGTCTGCCCCACAGACCTCTGCCGCTCTGCTTCCAGGGGTGAGCCTGGAGGGGTGGGGGTAGGAACGAGTCTGGAGGTTTGGTGTAAGGAAAAACAGAAGTCTGGTTCTGAGGATGGCTCAAAAAGCTAACCTGTACCATCAGTACAGCATTATTCTTTGTATACTCCTTTTGGATTCGGAAAAGATTCTTGGAAACACTCTCTTGCACCAGTACCCAGAAGAAAGAGTACTGTGCCCCAAGTTCTGATTTCTTAGAATTTTCTTTAGAAAACATGCATTTCAATATCATCTCTCTCCTGATGTGCCAATCTGCTCCCTACTGCTTTACTCTGAGATCTCAAGTGGCTGTACTCAAAGGTACAGAGGAGATGTCTGAGACAGTTCTTGGAAAGAGAGTTGTGTCTCCTTCTTAGGTAATAATGAGAGAGCCTTTGCACTTATGGGAATGCCCCAGACCTGTACAGCTTGGGCATATTTTTTACTAATTTTCCAGTCACCACTTTGATCATTGTTTCCTAGCCCTGATTTGTGGCACCTCCTTCCCTCCCTCTACTTGGCTTCTTCCTGCTCCTTAACAAGCTCAATTGGTTTTATGTATGTAATTCTTTTTTTTTTAAGAGAGTTTGAAGGTGGCCACTGAAAGAATTGCTTTCATCTGAATCCAGGAGCTGATCAAAGCAACACACAAAAGCCAAATGGGAGCCAAGGCAGTGCTGCCTAACCACCCGTAGGGTCAGGGTTCTGTGCTGGAGAAATAGTAAAGCATATCAGCTGCACTATCCTGGAAGCTGCTGATAAAGGGTTTTCTCTCCAGTAACACTGGCAAAGTTTATGAGATCCTACAGGAAAATCAAGGAAATCTGCATCAAAATACATTGTTTCCTGCAGAGAGGAATGTGAAAGCATTTACAGGATGAAGTGCCATTGCCTGAATGTATTTATTGCCATATCATATATTAGGCTCAGTCTGCACTATTAGTGCAACACTGGACTATCACCCAGCTCACATTTATTTTTATCAAGTGGCTCCTTGGCCCAGTTGTCAGGATATTAAGGAATGACAAGTTGTTGAAAGGAAGGTTCATGCTAAAACAAAAAGCAAATAAATGAAAATCAGTGTCATCATTATGTCTAAAATAGATTCCCAGTGCAATTTGAAATAGGTTAATAATAGATTCTAAGTCACCTTTAAAACGTCTAAATAAAGATTTCTTCTGAATTTTTTTTGGAGATACAGATTTTTATCAGGGATCAGTTCCAACAGTGCTTATAATTATGATTTTTTTTAAATTTGAGTAGTAATCCAATATATGGCTTTTAACAGAGGATTTTCTGCTATGAGCCATTTGAACTTTGGCATTTTTTCTTCTATATTAAAATAAATTAAAATATAGTGTCATTTTAGCACAAAACAGTGCTTTAAATTTCTCAGAAAAATTCAGCTCCTGTTTGAGAGTAGGCATAAAAGTTACAAGGGTGAAGGAAGCTTACATTTTCTGTAGTCATAAAGGAAGTCCAAGCTGTGTCAAAACCAAAACGATCTTTCATCCATAATTAATTAAAGGAATCTGATTGCATTTGGAGTTTTCTGTTTCCCCAGGAAACTACAACGTAGGCTGTCGCAGCTTAGGTTCCTTGTGACTAAATTGCCAACATGCCTTAGTACAGATCTCTCAGCACAGCTGTATATTTTGATGTGTTTATGACAACTTAGATTGCTCTGGATTTCATCAAGCTTTGGTTTTTTTGGTTCGATGTAAAGTTGAATTTGTATGAAAAGTTTAAAATTTTTTTTGCAGACATATCAGGAAATTATTTTTCCTTTTTCTGTAGAAAATATTCATTTTCTATTTTTGCTACTGTTCCATGAATGAATTGTAGCATTTTAATTGAAAAAATGAACACTCAGAAGTAGTGCTTATTGGTTTTGCAGTTGAAAAATTTCAGCAAAAAATAAGAAAACACTTGTTTTTAGATGAAATTGTCTTTACTGTGGCCAAAATGGATGTGAAATAAATCCATATGAATGATGAATTAAAAATTTTGATTTAATTTCTGCCTGAAGAAAAAAGAAAGCAGAAGTTTTTTAATAGTGTTTTTATTGAGGTGGTTTAAAATTGATTTGTCCAAGTTTGTTTTCATCCCTTTTAATACTGACCAGTTAAGAAATGGGCTTGATTTTTCAGTAGCTGGGGGAATTTTCCTATATTGGATTTCATTGCAAAAGTGTCCATATTAATCTCTGCAGCAATCTCCTGAGAATAAAGATTTCCCAGTTATTTACTTCTGCAGTGAGTAAGAGAACAGATTTCAGTGATTAATATAAGGAATTTGGCTTGGAATCCACAGTTGCCAAAAAACAAAGCTTGACACCTTTCGATCTGTGCTCTTGTTCCAACATCCTGTTGCTTGGAAACATGAGTCAGGGGAGGAAATCATCTCACTGTTGATGCAGGAGAAAATCCCTGTCTGTAGTGAGCCTGATTTTCAAAATCAAAAGAAGACCTCAGATAAAAATTAAAAGCAAACAGAAGATAAAAAGAAGTGGTAGAGAGATCTAACAAGTTTTATTACAGTATATTCATTTTGTGGAAACAGCAGCAGAATTGTTCTTGGCTGTGTAAAGGGGGAAGGATTAAATTCTCTGTGACCTGTCATTAACCTTAATCAGAGTCTCTATGTTCCATCATGAGCTACTTCCCAAATTTTTTGGAAACCACTAAGTTTAATCTGGACTAGTCTTTAGACAACAGCTCTCGTATAAGTCCACAAGATATATAGAAGTTCTAAGATCTGGTAATGGAGAATGAGCTAGAATTTCTGGCAAAGATAACTGTAGTTTTATTTTAAGGTTTTATGTTGTGTTTAAAATGTAGTGGGCCAAATGGGGTCCACTGAACTGCCAAACTTTAGTCATATATGAAACACAGAATGACTAGAGACTTCTCATTCCTCTGTCAGACTTACTGCTGAGGAATAAATTACTTCCCTGAAGAAGTGAATTTCAATCAGCAAATCATAAGTGACTACTGATTTTATTCTTGTTGATATGGTAGAGTTAAACTCAACAGAGGATTGCAATTTCATTTCTCAGCATCTTTTAAAGCTTGAAAATTTCTCTTTTTGGATAAGACTAACAACAGCAGAAAATCAAACCCTTCTTGAAGATTTTGGTGAAAATCTTTTGGAAAATCATTTTGGTAAAATGTTGGTCCAGAAGTGGTCTCAAATGAGGCAATATTTCCCATGCTCCAGTATTGTATCATAAACATCAGTGTTCTGAGCCTTTTTTTCCCCTCTCTCTTACTCCAAATCATTCTGGCAGAATAGTGTAAGGAAACATATTTGACTTCCAGAAACTAATCTTTTTCACAGAAATTGACAATAATCCACCTCTTTACAATGCCTTTAGGTGGCTTTGTACTGACAGAGAAAAGGCTTTGTAAATTACTTCTACAAGTGATAATTCTGTGGTACATGGACAACTAGTTTGATTTCTGGAAGAATAATTTTTAATTTGTCTTTGCCCATATAGGCTACAGCTGTATTAGTAAATGAAACAATTGTAGGAAAAATTTCTGTGTGCCAGAAATCAGTTTTCTGTTGTAATGTCTTGGCATAGCTCTGGTGCTTGTACTCACTCTGCAGTAGTTCCCAGGAGTCACGATGGACCAGTGACAGTTCCCAAAGGGTACTTTGAATGCCTTATTTTGAGGCTGGTAGTAAAGACATAACCTATAATACTATACTGGGTCTCGTGGGGGTTGAATATCACAGTGTCTTTTAGTTCTCCTGAATCAAGAATTTTATATAACCTGTGGGAATAGATTTTGTGTAACCTGTGGGAAATAGATACTATACAGTATCACTTTTACGCATGATACATATTAATATAGGAGATTAAAAATAATTTCTTCTTCCAAATCCAAAACTAGAGAAAACACTGTAATTGCAGATAGCTTAGTGGAAATAAAAGAGTAAATTGTGGTGTTTCATGGCTGGACTGAATTGACAAGGAGGATTTTGCAGGATGTGTCACTGCCATTGAAGAGAATCAGTTTTGTGCTGATTTATTATTATTTGTGCAAACTTCTTCTTCTTCTTATAGTTGTATTTACATACAAGTCCCTACCCTAAGATTTCTTTCTTCTTAGACTGATGTTTTTAATACAGTTTTTAAAGAATTACTAGAGGCTTTACTGAGCTTTACAAATATTGATGGATTTGGGGTATATATACAAATATTGTTGGATTTTGATGAATATAACTTATGTTCAAAGGGCAAAAGGATTACACGACTTTTCTGGTACTATTCTGTTAACAAATTGTTAACCTGCAGTAAAGAATGCTTCCTCTCTCCTCACATAAAAATTTTAATAGATAGCATTTTAGATACCTAAATCCATAGTCCATGCAAACAAATCTTTTCTATGCAAGCGAAAAACTACCTTTTGTCGTAGTGACAGCAAAGTCTTTTGGAGAGCATGACAACAACTAATGATTCTCCACTTAGAAGTGATACAACAGAAATTACTGTGTTAAACTACTTCAAAAATATGAAAGCTGGCTGCTCAGACTCAGAAAACATCCACTGCTATACAACAATGATGAAAGGATTAAAGTAGTAAAGTAGGAGTGTTGGTTATATTTTGTAATGCAAAAAACTTGCAACTTAACATGAAACATTCCCACCTGTATCTAAGGCTGAATTTCTTAGTAATCAACCAGATCTTCCTAATTTCCCACTTAATTACCTTGATTATTTTTTTAAGTCAACATAACACAGCCCACATGTACTCTTTAATTTCCTCAGTTTCTGCTGAGGGCAGACTTTATCAGTCTATTTCAATGGCAATTGTTAAAAACCCTGTTAAAAACCAACCTTCTGTGCTCTAAAGTCCTTAATATTCCTTAGGATATCCAGTCTGTCCTAGGTGTAGGATTAATTTTGTTCAGAATTGCTGCTCTAGATCTTCAGTCTTCACAAAACCCTAGTGCTCCTCACTGCAACTAAAAAGTCACTGATGTGTTCCTGTCTTTGTTCCCCTAAGCACAAGATCTCCCTCTGTGATCTGGGTGCTGGGACTGAATGTCCTCCTGCTGCTGGCCATTGCCCTCTCTTACTGTGACCAGGCACTGTTATGGCTCTTGTGGTAGAGATTGCCCTCGTGGCTGAGGGAGCTCCTGATCTAAATCACAGCACTGGAGGGCAGGCTCATCACAGGTTTTCTTAAATCCTGACTAGTTCAACTGCAGTTGAACTTGAAGTTGACTCTATATGTGGCAGACATAAACCCTTAAAAAGATCCCTCTTTTTCTTAATCATGTTAAGAAAATCTTAATCATCTTGGTTACCACTGAAATTCTGACAGTTCCTCGTTTGGAATTTCAAAGGTGCTCCCTTCAGTGACTAACGCTGACTTTTACTCACAATTTCAGATGCCTCGACTTAGCATCTCTCTTTGCCAGTATTATCCATAAGCTTCTAAAACATTGGCCTGACCCGCTTCATTTGTACCTGCAATTTTTTCTTCGGCTCCTAAGTTGCTCAGAGTGGTTTTTGTCTTTTTATCATGTTTTTATGAAGCTCTTCCAGATCCAGATCTTTGCCTGTTTTCCCCTCTTTATATAGGCAAGTATTTTCCTCTGCATGCTCTCCATGGAAACTTACCATGTGATAGGGAGGTGCCCTTTGATTTATCAGTAGATGGGGTTGAGGGCCATCTTTCTGTGTCAGTGTATGGGGTTTTTTTAGTAAATCTGATCACTGTCTATGTGCATGGCTTGGAATTTCACAGGCCTGTAGCCTGTGGCACCCAGTTGTATCCAAGAGAAACATAAATCAGGGCTGGGAATGCTGAGTTCATTGAAGCAGGAACATAGAACTCAGTTTTTGCTTCCTGATGCCATAGTCAGCAATTGACAATTCAGATACCACAGTCTGAGCGGCTCTGAAGAAGAGAGGGGGTGACAACTGTCGTATAGTTAGTGGGAAATGGTTTGCCCCTCACTTGCTTTGGAGAAGTAATTTCTCTTGCTATTGAAAGTCAGTGGGACTCTGAATAGCAGAGACTGGTGTTGGGAAAAGAGCTCATGTAATGCCCATTTTCTGGTTCCAGTGGTGTGTGTTTGATGATGAAAAATGGGTCAAAAATATTTATATCTTCCAAAATAGGTTCCCAGGTTTATGATTGTGTTTACACTCTGATTGTAAGATTACATAAGTACATGAGAGCTTACAAATCCAAAAAGCATATTTTTTTTTTCATTTTACCAACCCATTCACAAAATTAAATTAGCAGCTGAATAGACAAACAAACATGCTTGTGTTGCAAAGGGTTCCAACACCTACCTCTTTATATAGTATATAGCACAAGTATTATAATCTTAACTGATTCCTTATTTGTAACATCACATTGATAAGATGCTGGGTTTCTGCCATCCTCAGAATTAAATACAGGGTTTGTCTGACCACTCATGGGCTCTATAAATCCCGAGCAAGCATTTTTAATCCCTGTAATGGTATCTCTCTTTCTTTTCCTGATAAACTGTAGAGAACAATAGCTGACTGTGTCTCTGGAAAAGAGTTTATAAGCAAATATTGTAGTGTCTTCTGATTCTTCACAGTTAGATCCAGATGGTGATCAGTTGAGCAACTAAGCCTTCATTGCGTAAAGCAGTCTGTGTCCCTATTCATCTGCTTTTGAGTTGTCTTGGAATACTTTGTCTTACTCTGGATTAATTAAAAAACTTCTTATTTCTCACTGCTTTAATAAAGCATTGCAAGAAGTAAAATTTGAAAATCAGGTATATGAGTCTGCTTTGCATGGTCATGTTCAGAAAAGGCAGAATCCAGCCTCTCTCTGCCACTGCAGTCAAACTTTTTGATATTTTCCTTGTGTTGCATCAGAGGTATTTTTTAAGTACAAAAGGTCTTTTGGCTGTTATTTTAATGTTTCATGTTTTGGTTCTGTATTTATATAAAACAGTCAATATATAAAAGAGTATGGAATGGATGATAGCTGAATGCTTTCTCCATTCCTGAAGGTGTAACTTTGAATGTTAACATGTTGAGAGCATGTTCATGCATTTTTATTTGTCTTTAGTCTGAACTTTCAAGATTTCAGTGATCAGTCATATAGAACCACATTGTACCTGCCCCTGATAGAGATGGGTCCCTGAGCCTGTAGATGCTTGCAAGCTAACAGGAGAAAATATGAGTTCATAGTATGGGAAAGAATTTCAAATAGCAAAGAATTAAATAGGCATCTGTCAGGTATCTTGGTAATAATTTGTCCTTGTCACATTAAATATAAAACATCAGTGTAACAAAGACAAGTCATATAATGCTTGAAGGATGGATTAGAATTAGAACTAAACATCTTCTAGTGCTTTTGTGTAGAAACAGCATTTAATATAATTCATTTCAGAGCTGACCTGGGATTTCCTGCATATACCTTTGATAAAGCTGGTTAAGGATACTACTGATGTCAGGCTTTCCTCATTGTCTTCAGCTGCCTTTGGTGTAGGGGGAAGCAGTGCTTAAAAGGAGCCAGAGTATTTCTATCAGTGTGGGAGCTGTATTGCTTTCTGTGTTGGAAGAGAAGCTGTATCCTGACTTCCATATTAGCACTGATCATCTCTAAGAGGCTTTGCAGCTTCCCATTTACCCGTTACCAAATGGGTACATCAGCTCTATTCCCTGTAACTTCTCTATTTGATTTTGTGTATATACATGAGTGTTTTGTCAGTAGTACCTTCTCTTAGTCTAAATTTTCTTAAATACTGCCTGCATTGTTTCATAAGTCTCATTATGGTTCTATTAATATTGTGTATATATATTATAGCAATGTTATGTAGTATTAGCTATACTCTCTGTACAGTATTAACACGATACAAACAAGTATATGCTAAAATATGATTATATATGTAAAATATGCTTTATGAAGTCCTAAAAAGATACCCAAATCAACAAGTTTGTAGGTTGTTCCTTTCAAACCCCTTTTTCCATGATGAGCAGTATGTGGTTTCACAGTGGTTTTTCTTTTGCTTGACTGATTCCTACAGGATGCCTCCCAACAGGCTGATTTCCCAAGCAGTAGCCAGTGCTGAGGGGGGCTGTTCAGTGTTTAGGAATTACGGCCACAAACAGGAAGCGTTTCATGCTTTCTATTCACAATTACTTGAGGAGGGAAAGGACATGGGGCCCAGGGCAAGAGCTACTTTGTAATAAGAAAAGAAAGCTGACGTGGCTTTTGGTTACACCAGTTCATTGTGTTCCCTGTGGAAAGTAGGCGTCAGTTAAGTCCATGGAATATTCAGCTGAAATAGACTGCCTGCTCAATGACAGAATGAATAAATTACATGTTTTCACTAAAAGTAAAGTCCTAATAAATAAATGAATGCAATATCAATGCATGTGGATGGATACCGTTTCATTCTAACAACAAAACCCCCAAAACCCCAACAACAACAACGACAAAAAACCACCCAAAACCCCACTGTGTTTTACAAGGAAAAATACTGTTAAGGGTGAAAAGTAAAAGTTATATATCACCATCTCTGGGTTACAGCAATGCTACCTTGTTTATGAGACAGCACCTCTAAAAGATATGTTGAACTGCTTTAGCCAGTGTTCAGCCATGATGGACGATGCAAAGGTAAGGACACAAAACTGTGCTATTGCCCAGATCATTTATTCTGTTCAAATAATTTAAAACAGAAAGGCTGTTTAACAATAGATTGATGACTGTTGAAAATGCATCTCCTCAATTGCTATATAAACCAAGGAATTACTTGAATCAGATTCCTAGTCACTTTTTCAAGAAGGTGCCAAAGCTTGCTGCCTTTCTGCTGAATTACAGAAAGCTGTTACTTTTAGATAACTTCCTGTAATTTACCAGCAGGATCTGTTCAGTGACTGCTGCAGTCAATGTTCTTTTCCTTTGCCTTTCTTTGTGGACAATGAAGCATTTCTCTTTCGTGAGAAATGTTGAGCCTGACATCAGCATGCAGTGATTGAGTTCTGAGTGCTTCAATTGTAATATCTTTCTCCTTTTTTTGCTCTTCTTGTTGTCTCTTTTGCTATTCTTTTTTTTTTTTTTTTTTGAGAAGATGGGAAATTCTTATGCTGGTCAGCTCAAGACAACACGGTTTGAAGAAGTGTTGCATAATTCTATTGAGGCCTCTCTCCGCTCAAACAACTTAGTTCCCAGACCAGTCTTTTCTCAGTTGTATTTGGAAGCTGAACAGCAACTATCATCACTGGAAGGTAGGAAATAATGGAATTTCTATTTCTGTCAAAGACAGTTCTGCCATTTGCTCAGCCACAGCTCAGCACACACATTTTAAATCATAATATGGATAAACATATGGTTTTATTTGGATTTTTTTATGATCTGCAAATATATATGTATTAGAATTGGATTAAAAATACGAGTCGCATGGTCTTTAATTTTGACAAAATTAAGCCGCTTGCTTAGATTCATCTATACACATAAATTGAAGTTCTAGGAATTGTTATGTTTCATTTGTGGAGAAGTCTTTTGATGTTTGGAACATAAATCTCTTATCCTATAATTTATTATATACTGCTGAAAGTCACACGGCAAATGGTAGAAAATGCATAATAGATTTATCAAACATATATGCTAAGACTGATAAATAAGTGCATAAATAAAACAGAAATATTTTTAGCTTTTGAGATAGCTTATAATTACTTCAGGCATAATATTTGTAGTTATTCTGTGGTTGCAAAGGTAAAAATTTAGGATGTGTCCTCTCATGAACCCTGCGCAAGTTGGTATTTAACACACAGGATTTCTCACTGAATTTGTGTGTGTGTTTACAGAAGCCTGCTTTCTCAGTTTCATGCGCTCATTTTTTTTTCTTGGAAGTAATCTATTTTAAATGAGCTGTATGGATCAGATAAGCAAACTCATGCTGGTGTTTGGTGTACTGTTATTTGTAGTAGTCTCGTGTTTGTGTTTTAAGGGCATGGTTTACTGGTGTGTGCATAACATTGGCATGGTCATGTAAGGTTATGTTTAATAATTTGATTATTTAGTCATTTCTGTCAAGAGGCTGGAGTTTCATGTCTTTTGTCCACATCTACTTTCACCGTCATACTTTGCCACGGTTATAGTGAGAAATTCATAAAGGTTAGCAGTAACACACACACGCACATGAAATCAGGCCAAGGAGTAGTAACAAATAAAAGTATTTTGCACAGATTAAACTCTTTGCTATTTTCTCACAGTGGCAGCTGTGAATATTTCTTGAAAAAAAATCTGCTTGCACATCATTAGTAATTTCCTCTTTTTTTCTTTTTTTTCCTAATATAGACATAACAATGACTATACATTAATTGTTTAAATATATATGCTGCTTATTCCCTTGACAAAGTGATCCTTCTATCAAACCCTTCCATAAGGACTTAATAAATTTTTCCATGGCAGCTGTGATGTTATAAAATTGATTATCACATCAGGTGGGAAAAATGCCACAGGAGCAGATCCACGGTTCAGGAACAAAAGTGATTTCACACTTCTGTAGTTTCTTTCTTTCTTTCAACACATTCAAATAACTTTCCAAACCTTGAGGGGCTGATTCTGTGTTCCTTGTGGTTAATGGAAACAGAATTGAAGTGT
This sequence comes from Platysteira castanea, assembly GCA_013397175.1. Lineage (NCBI taxonomy): Eukaryota > Metazoa > Chordata > Aves > Passeriformes > Platysteira > Platysteira castanea. The sequence goes on from VYXC01009309.1 coordinate 73,636, forward strand.
AATTAAAAGTCTCATAACAGCCTGGCAGAGAGCATTCCTTTCATGAAAGTTTCAGACAAGGGGAACTATGAAAGGACCTATAATAGAGTGCCTCCTAGGTTGTTCCTCAGGTGGAAGAGGTCTTCAAGCCTCTCTTATGTACTGCAGCCTTGTCTTAAATTGAATCTTCCACTTCTGGCTGCATTAATCCCTATGCTCTCAGGACCAGGAGGCACCTGAAGCAGAGAGACATCCTTGGGGGCTTGTCCAGTGCTGATGAAACCCTTTACAGGTGGCAGCAGCTCATGCTTGAGTACTTTCTCTTTTACTCTTTTCACTTTCAAATTGGAAATGCTGTAGCTCTCGTATTTCTTACTCTCCACTTCCGTTTTTTGTTTCTTTCTTAAATCACCTATTATGGTTGAAGAAACCTCATGTCCAAAAGGGAAATAAACACATGCTGTTCTGTTCACTTCATCTATCCATACATTCTCATTTTCTCCCTTTTCATCAGTTTTGCCGTCTTTTGGCTCTTCGAGTGTACTAATTCAATACATAAACCCAGCAAAGAGAAAAAAAGGAAGTTGGTCACTTTTTTTTCCTTAGTAAGTGTCAGAGCTGGCACAAAGAGGAAGGAAGGAAGGAATTTCATGTCCGGGAGCAAGGGGAATGAGAGGAGAGACAGACTCAGCCCTTTTGCCTTGCATATGGATATATTATTCAAGGTTATGTCATAACACGTAATTTACTCTTTAGTTAAATAGCATAGATGAAAAGTTTCACTTTTTCCTTCATTCAGTTGAAGCATTTTTGTCTTTAGACCACGCCGTTAAAACACTTGTGTTTAGTGTGCAGTCCTTAGTTGTGTGCACCAGGACTGGAGCTTCATGTTCAGAGTTTAAATGTAAACATACCCTTCAAATCCTCTTCCAGACTGGGGTATAAATCTTAATGACCTTGACAGATAAATCTTCAAACTCCAGATTTACTTTCTCCTCCCTAGTTCTCATGTGTCCTGTAGTATTTGTCTAGCTGATTGTACAGTCATTTGTCAATAAAATAAAAGGGTATTCTGAGGAGGGTCGTAGGAAAGAAAATAGAAATTCTTGATGATATTTTATGGGATTCTGAGTACCTGAGTTAATTGAAGCAAAGAGATTATGTTCAGTTGACACTGGGCTTTGGAGGATGACTGCACTGCTTCATTTTTTGTTTCAAGACTAAAACCTGGATCAACAGAGTAATGTCAGTGCCTAACTGCTCTTTTACTTGCCCACGTACAAACAGCTATTCAGCTTCCTGCTGATCCTCAAGTACCTGCAACATTGCCAACATTGCCAGTGGAAGCTCGTTGTGTTGTGTTTGCTGCAGGAGTGTCCCTACAGACACCTAGAAGCCTACAAGCCTGAGACATAAACCCCACTGGGTTCATTTAGTACTTGTGCACTGTCTCTGTTGTATGTAAAATGTTCCCCAGTCCTGTCTGTAGAAGTGTTTTCCCCAGGTACCAGTTAATTGCTCTCCTCTGCTTGCCACATTTGTCCCATTTGCCATGAGTGTATCTGAGCCGTAAGAGGGGATGGAGTCATTGGTCAGTAGGTTTTGCTGGAGCTGTTGCATCACGCATGAAAAACCCACTGTCCTTTGGATGGAGAGAAGGAAAGAGGCAGTCTCTAGTTGAAGGGGTGAAACACATAGTAATAAAGCCCTCTAAACACACCTAAAGCCTTCTAAAAATTGAGGCTTACATCATATATTCCTCTCCAGCATTCATTACTGCTTCCATAGTACCTCCTGGACTAGCACAGTCCAAGCACAGGCTGGTGTGAATCATCTTCCTGAACATCTGCCTTTCCTTGACACTGTACAGTGAGTGTCAGTGCATTACTTGGAGTTCTGGATTCTGGTAGGAGACAGACGGGCTGTGAATTAGGTGTTCTTGTTGTGGCATCATCTGTGGCATCATCAAGCAGGAACTGTTTTTTCAGTGTCCTGTACAAAATCAAGGACATGGTCAATACCTAATTAATAAATTCTGTACTTGGACTGTAGCCAGGACATTCTAAAGTGCCAAGAAGTAATGACTTTGGGTTTTATTGTCTGTTAATATTATAAACAAGGATACAGTTACACTGTTTTGATCAGCAAGAGTTCAGACCTTAGAAGCTAGTCCTCTAAAAATTGTGCACTTATCTTAAAATAATGTGATTTTAAAAATTAATAACTTGAGACTTCTTTTTATTTGTCATTTAGTGTGTTTTACTTTCTCAGGTGCAGTTGAGTCATGCTTTTGAACTTCTTTTGCACAGGAACTAACATCTTTGTTTTCTTGGTGAAATACATTTTATCATAAGCATGACTGAAAGTTGGAGCTTTAAGGAATAACAACTATGGAGAGTTGGCAACAGTAAAGTCATTGTCAAGAGGAGAGGATCCAGTTTGCTGTAATACTTTCTGTAACTGGGTCACCCTGTTCACTCACTGGTTTGTTGCCAGCATTTTCTGTTGTCCAAGTCATTTATGCTATGATAATTTGCAGCTGGCAGCAGAGCAGAAAATGAGGAAGAAGAAGAAGAAGAGGAGGACGAAGAAGGCTCAGAATCAAGTAGTCCTCCTGTTTCGTACCAGATGAAGCCTCCCCCAGAAGGATGTTGCACTACTGATGGTAAGAGTACAAACCATGCTGACAGAAGCATTTGCCCTACTGAAAAGGGTAGGATTTGTGCTATTTTCCCTATAATTTGTCAGAATGAGGTAATCTATATGATATAGAAATCCTAAAAATGTCAGTGTTCCTTACCTTCCAGATAAAGCTGGATTGCTCTGAGCTGCTGTTCTATTTGACAGGGTCTTTGTTCAGTGTCAAATGAGCATTTGTGCTGGAACTCCTGGCACAAGGTCAGAACTTCTGTTCTCTTAGGCAACACAACCTTTAAAATGTCGAGTTCGTAGGCATGGCATTTGCTAAACTGAATGTGATAATTCTTATTGCTTTATCACGAGTCTTTTCTGTTTAAAGTGTACCTCATTCTATGAAGCTGTTAAAAATACTTGAAAACTCAGGAAAAGCTGGTGAAGTTCACCAGATTTAGAGAACTATTTTCTCCATTTTCGAATGTCTGACCTAAGTTAGGATGGTGTTGGTGATGAGTCTCATAAATATGTAGGTTACAAACCAAGAGAAACTACATTGTACATTTTCAAATTTGTTTATAGCTGACCAAAAGGCAGGGAAGAAAATGATCTTTTAGTATGCCCTTGATCTTAGAGGCTAAGACTTTGTTTTTCATTAAAAATATTGGAAGTCTTTTAATGAAGACAATTGTGAGCAGGAAACAAAAACATCTTGTCAACTTAAAATAAGTTGAATTGATTTTTTTCTAGGTTTCTGCCAGGCTGGTAAAGATTTGAGACTGGTTTCAATTTCCAATGAACATATTGAGGTGCCATCCGGATTTTTACTTGTTGGTGCAAAGTCACCAAATTTACCTGATCACCTGTTAGTGTGTGCTGTGGATAAAAGATTCCTGCCAGATGATAACGGGCACAATGCCCTGTTAGGTAAGTGTCTGATTGCAGTAAGTGGATTCTTCTGTGGCTTCAATTAATAGCTAATTGTTTTTTGAGTTCAGCAGATATTGTTTCTACTCCACATATACAGTAATGCTCACAGGTGATGCATGAGAAGATAACAACTCAGAGCTGGCCATGTTTGCTTTGGAAAGATACAGTGAGCCACTTCATTAGAGATGCTTCATCATGTTTTGTCCATTAGTCCAAGGCTAAGGTCATTATTTGACTGGTTCATGTCCTAGTTGCTGGACCTGCACATCTGGTAACTGGACTGGTTGAACTGCTGCCTGTCTATATTTTAGCTTTCCAAATACAGATGTGTACAGACTGTAGGCCTCTCAAGTGGAAATTTCAGGCTCTTATATACATGTAAACAGTTTAATGATAGTTTGGACTACAAAAAAATGACAATTATTTCAATTTACCTCTTTGAGACAGGGATAATATTCTCTACTGCGTTTCAACAATAGCCTGCTTCTGGATTCTACCCTATGACTTTTTGCTATCATCACAATATAAATAAATATGAGTGATTATAAGTTGAAATTTTTTCTGTATGTGGAATCAGTTAATACTGTGTGTTTGAAAAATATTGTTCGGAGGATACTTCAATTTATTGCATTTAATCTACTTAGAAGTTTAACTTCTGACATAAAAATAGGTCCTTCTATCTGTTTTTATTATAGTCTTTCTGATTGCCATTAACCTCATCCAAATCAAGCCAAATAGGGAAGATCTGCAACCATGTGAATTAATTAACTCAATATTAATGTTATTAATATGCAATAGTTTTTATATTGGGAAAGGTGGTGCTTGATTGGAGGGGGAATTCATTTTGCAATCAGACACTCTCAGGTTTGTATATATTGTTTTCGTAACCAAAAAAATGATGCATCATATATTTGTGCACCAGTCTGAGCTTTGAATAGCAAAAAGGAAACATTTACCAAGACTTTTAAGAGGTTTCTTTCACAAACACTGCGGGATATGACATGAACTCAGTTGTTATCTCAGTTTGAGCAGCTCTTCAAGGCATTTGGGCTGACAGTGGAGTGTGAAGGTGCATCATGTGATTCTATGTACAGTAATTTCTTTTCCTATGTGATCTTGTAGAGTTAGATTGGTCACAGTGCATTTGACCAGTGATTGTAAAAGAATTAGGAGGGGTGTAAAAGAATTAGGAGGGGTGTAAATCACCCACGTGTTGTCATTTTAAAGATAAAGACAGGAATGTTGTACTACTCAAGTCATTCAGTCCTAGCACTATTAACAGCTTAAGCTCCTTAGGCTGTTATCAGAGAGGAAGTAGTGTGTTTGTTAATTGCATGTTAAACAAGAACAGGAACATAATTGGGAGGGTTTTATGCTACTTGCATCCTCAGTTTGCTTATTTAATACATTTTAGTTTCCTGAAACCATTTAAATGCTTATTTTTGACTTTTGTTATACACTTAAATCCCCAGTGAACCACATTCTTTTGCAAAGAATTCTAGTGACTCTGTAGTATGTATTCTACACTGAGCTTAACTATAAAAGAACTTACATACTTTAAGATCCGAAGTCTTCATCTGAAAGCTGGACATAAAATAATGTTCCTGGTCCCTAATCTAATGAAAAAAATTATGTATCTTACTAACATGAGGATAGCATACTATTTGTACAATAGATCATACTGTGGATAGAAATGATTGTTTGATTCAGGTTTTCATATGCCAGTGCAAATCAAATCAGGGGAAGTAAAATTAGAAGCAAACATGAGTAGTTTTGTGGTTTCAGACACATTGTGGGATAAAAGAGAGAACCATTTTTGCTTTAAACAATCTATTAATGTAGCACAATGATCTCTCTCTGGTGGTAGATTTAAATTGAAAACATGTCATATAAAGAAAGGAAACTCTATTTAGTGTCTTGCTTTTCAAGACAGCATAGAAGCCTTATTTTTGGTATTCTGAGTTTAGGCAGTACTGCATCAAACACGTTGGCCTTTTGAAACAGCATGGAAAGTGGTCCCTTCAAGCCTTTGTAAGTTTAGAGGGAAATTGAATTGGATTAATTTTGAATTGAAATTAGCTGTCACGAGTCAAGAGTATATCCCACACTTTTGGTAGTTTGGTACTTATTGGTGTTACAGACACATCATTTGTAACCCTTCAACCCCACTGGTTTTTTGCTTAATTTCATGCTTTTTCTAATATACTTTATTTTTGTGAGGCAGCTGTTACTCAGTACTGTAGACTTTTTTTCAAAACAGTTTATTTGAAGAGAGAAGACACTCATTAGTCACCCAACAGTTTCCTGATTTCTTATGCTCTGCTGCATATGTTTGTGACGATGCCCGTGGATTGTACAAAAAGACCAGAAGAAAGCAGGAAATGTCTCAGTAGTTTCAGGGCCAGGTTTTGACTTATGATCTTGTTCCCATTAGGGGCTGTTGATACTCCTCTGGGGCATGTGCCATTTTATTGATTATGCTACTAAGTTGTCCCACCATCAAGGCAGATGTGCTTGTGATTTGGAAGTCATTTCTGTTGGAGGTTGTTTTGTTTCTTTGTTTTTACAATTGATGTATTATTCCATAGGAAGGAAACCTCAACAGTTTGTGGAAAGACTATATTTTTGACAAACAAAATGTTTTCTGTCTCTAAGCATGTTCCTCATATGATTCTGTTAATCATGTTAGATCACAGGTTTAACTACTTTGCAAAACAGATTCAGCTTTTTGCCTTTAGGAAGCTGTTTCTCAGGTTTTATGCAACCTAAAGGAATGCTTAGATGGAGGAAGTGATCTGTGAAAGTGAGATATTTATTGTTTCCTAATTAAAGCAGCTAACATGTATCACTCCCAAGGGTTTTTTTCTCCTTTTTTTTTTTTTTTTTTTTTTTTTTTTTTTTTTTTGTTTTTTTTTTTGTTTTTTTTTTTTTTTTTTTTTTTTGTTTTTTTTTTTTTTTTTTTTTTTTTTTTTTGTTTTGGTTTTTGTTTTGGTTTTTTTTGTTGTTGTTGTTGTTGGGTTTTTTTTGTTTTGTTTTTTTTTTGGTTTTTTTTCTAGTTCTCACTCTTCAAGAGAGTCTCTCATGATAAACAAAGCAGCTATTCACCCATCATTTTCCAAAACACCAAACAGCTGCCTACTTTCCTAGCAGGGAACAAGAAATCCTTTTTTTTTTTTCTAGTGGGTCCCTGAGGTGAGAATGATAGAGGAAAAGATTAGTTTGCTTGCATTGCAAGCTGTATGTAAGACGAAAACATTCTAGTATAAAATACTGTGGCTGCTTCTTATAAATATGCAATGATCTGTTGGGCTTTTGTAACAGTACTGAGTTTCCGTACAATGGAGCTCTCCAGCTTGACCATATTGATTTTATTCATTTTTTAAACTTAGGACTTCAGTCTTCAAATGGAATGGTACTGAGTAGGTGGGAAAGCCATGGGGCATTGTCAGTGTTTGTATGCCTTTTCCTGTGAGTAGAACTGAAAAGAAGAAATACTTGTGGTGAAAAGATGAAAATATAATCGTTCTTTGTTTAAGCAGGTCCCTGACTTTCCACCAAAATATTAATGTTAATTAAAAGCCTGTTACTCATTTAAAAGAGGAACAGGAAGAAAATTTTCTGCCAGTTTATGAAAGATTTGATTATGAAATATTGAGTGGATGTCCTTCCATTCTGAAGTACTCTCTTTATCCCTACCAATCACTGTTGATCCAAAGGAACCATTTTATCAGTGAGAAGGTAGGTCAGATTTCATAACCTTTTGGTCCAAGGTCCTTCTTCAGAGCACAAGGTCGGTCCCTGCTGTGGAAGAGCGTTTTAAATTATGGACAACTGATCATTGTGATGTGAGCAAATTCAAGCAAATGCATATGATAAATCACAGATACAATCAAACACCTGATTAAACAATCTTCAGAGAGGAACAGCCTTTAGTCACAACTGAACTGAGCTGGGTATGAACCAGTGACCTAAAGGTGAAAGGCTTTTAGCCCCTAAACTCCAGGCATTGATTTCTAATTCTCTTGTGAAATCAATCCCATGACATAGATATATTGAGTCACCTTATGGCTGCCCCAACTCCCCTGACCTTTGTCCTCTCTGTAATGTATGGAAGAATATTTAATGCAGCTTGTTTATGAAACAAGCTGTCCCCTCTATCAAGCTGCTGCCTTGGGCCATGGCATGAAAACGGTATTCAGAGGAGGATGATGAAATGTTTGGGTTCTCAGTGTTACTCAATCTGCCACATAAAGTGCTCTGAGCAGGGGTGGCAGAGCCCTGCGGTGAGAAATGAACAGCATTTTATTGCACTGGAACTATAAGAGCGTGCTGTGTTCTATCTGTGGTGTCAGGGCTGAGCTGCATTAATGAAGCAATGGCTGTCACCAAAGTGTGTCAGTCAGAGGGAATGGGATGGAAAAGGGTGTTGGCATCTTCCAAGAAAGGACCGAGTCTCACTCAGAGGGGCTGGAGCAACTTGAGGTGAAAGATGATAACTTGACTTAAAGGAAAATTAAAAAATAAACTTATAAAATATCCTCCAATGGCTTTTCAAAACAAATGGACAATTTAGATCTGTTTAATCCTTACTATGCCTCACCTGTATGCTATATAGGGTGTAAACTAATTTTCCAGTAGATGCCACAGAGTTAAAAATAAGTGATTAGGGCAAAAGGTTTTTTCAGGTAGAAGTTATTGCTAAATCTGGTTTGGAAATATGTAATTTACAAAAGTGCTCTGAAAATCTGAAGTCCAAATGACAAGATTTTATGTCCATTGTCCAACTTGGATTGAACAACTACTTCAACATTTGGCTTCGTCAAGTTGCTGGACACTCCCAGAAAAATGATAAAACCTAAAAAGTGTACATTTTGAAAAAAGAAAGAGGAAATTTGAGAACACCTGCGGTCTTGTGAGTGGCAACCAGGCAAAAATTGCAGTGCTGCTGCTGTGATGCTGTGTGTGCTGTCAAATATATGGGAAGTTTTCATTTACTAGCAAAAGCATTTTTCACGATTTCTTAATCAGCATAAAATGCATGCAAACTCTACAACCTTTGCCACATCTGTTCTAATTCTGTTTCCTTTTGTTGTTGCTTTTATTGCAGCTACTCAAGGCTCTGTGATGTTAGACAGATGCTTTTGTGCTCACTGATATAACACAGAGGATTCTGCAGAGTCATGACTTGTCCTGATTTTATGAGTCATAATGACTTTTATCATCCTGCTGACTAGGATCAGAGAGATAATAGGCAGCTTTCAGTGGTTGTTAGCCATTTGTTCCCATGGATACCAGACCAATTTCCACATCAAATTTAGTTTTTAATAAATTCTTCTGAACCTTTTGAAAACTAATGAAAGTGCTCAGGTTGAAAACCAAGCAACAGGTGTTTACAGAGCATTCTGTTTCAGTGCTTGTACTTTACAGAAAGAAAAAGTATTGGTCATTAGTTTGTAAATATAATTTGTTTGAGATATGTGATTGAAATAATTTTCGTAAGTGAATCTTAATTTCATTTACTATATTATTGATCCTTTATTCCTATTTTTTATTTTCAATGTTATTATCCATGTTATGTGAAATACATTTCCTTTATTTTTGCCATGTTTCAATTCACAGAATATACCCTTTTCATTTCAATTCCTGTTATTATACATAAATATGTTCATTACATGGGATTAAAATGAAAGAAAGCATCACGCTTCAGGTCATGTGTAGCGAACAGAGAGAAAATTTCCATGGGCAAGATGATCTTTTAATTCCTCGGTACAGGATTTCTTTGTAGATGATAAGTATTTTCAGACAGTCTGAAGGAAGATGAAAATGTCTTAGGAAATACTTTGTAAAATTTGGGAAAAAAAGAAGAATCTTAAGGCAGCTGTGTGAGCAGTTCCCTTTATTTACGATGATAATGACATCAGCACCATGAGCCCCTAGTTGAGGCTCAAGCTGTGTATCTCAGAATGAGAGGAAATGGCAGTATCCCTGGAAATGCCCCATCAAGCCTGAGTACAAAAAGCTTTACGGGGAAGGACAGTGTCTCTGTTGTGTCTATAAAGTTGTAGACACTTTGTTCCTGTAATCATAAATAGTTTCAACTGCTGTGAAGTGCTGACACAGTCCAGCCATAATTTGACAAAGCTATTTTAAATTAATAGCCCAGGAATGCTTTAGTATTTTTACCCTCTCTAAAATAGCATCTGTAGTAGGAACTTGGTACTTAAATATGGTCAGATCTATTTAAATATAGTAGGTTAAATATACTTAATTTCTTGAGACTTAATTGAATGTTTCATTGAATTGAATGAAATGAAATTCAGTGAAATTGAATGATTTTCAATGAAAATTGAAAGAGAACTGAAGCATGTACATGCTGGGGTGCTGAATATGGCTGGTGTTAAGCAATTGATTCAGTGCTGTTCAGGAAAAAACTTTTCACTGGTAGGTAATAAACAGGAATTATGACGTTTTTCTGGTGGGAGAAAATGAAAAATATGGCCCATTTTATTTGTTTTTTAAATGTAGGGTTGTATTTTTACAGTCTGTTATCCGAAGTGCAATACACTTTTTCTACAAAGTGCAAATACTTTTGTTGAGGAAAATGTTAATAAAAATCTCACTCTGTGAAAGAAAAAAAACGCCAACAACCAAAACCCCCAAACATAAATACAGTCTTTCCTCTGGAAAGAGTCATGTTTGAATGTTAGTAATAGTGACCCACCTATCTCATTGGATTATGTGTATTGTTTATTTTATCAGGCTTCTCTGGCAATTGTGTTGGCTGTGGCAAGAAGGGTTTCTGCTACTTTACAGAATTCTCAAATCACATTAATCTTAAACTGACCACTCAGCCCAAGAAACAGAAACACTTAAAGTATTATCTGGTCAGGAATGCACAAGGAGCTCTGACCAAAGGATCCGTAATCTGCTGGAAAGGGGCAGGTAAGATAATGAAGCTGTCTTCCTTGAGCTCTGGTTTTCATCATCCAAGCTTAGCTAACACGAGGGCTGGCGTCTGTGTAAAGCCTGAGAGAGATCATTTGAAAGACTCTTCAAAGCCAGGTGACTGGTAGAGCAGCTGTAAAAAGCCATTGTCTGACCTAATATGAGCCTGGCATGTCTGAAGACATTGGTTCCTTCATTCCAAGTGCTGTAGTCTCTAAGCACTTAATGTGTGAAATTATCAGAAAGATAAAGAGGGTTCTTTTTTTTTTGTTAAGAGTTCAGAGGCCGGCAGTCTTCAACCAGTACCTGCTCAAGCACCTTGTTCCAACTTCCAGAAAGTTCGGGGCTCTCAGGAAGCACCTCCAGTGAGCTACTCCCAGCTGCAAATCCCAGTGCTCCAGCTGGGACTCAGCAAACAGGTACTGCTTAGAAGGAAAACATACTGGGGTTCCACTTCCACTTAACTCTTCTGTGCTTGTGTATTTGGGTGTACTCGTGTGAAAGCAAAGGCAAACAAACAAGTAGGCAGACTGCCTAATAAAACAAGTTGAATAGAATTAGAGATCTATTACAAACAAAGAAAGAATTATACTTTGAAGGCGTCTTGCTGTCCCTTTTCTCCTGTCAGGTTTATGTATAAAAGGTTAACAAATAGTAAATAGGTGTTCTGCAGCTTGCTCACAGCTAAACCAAACCAAAATGTTTTTAAAAGCCCTTATTTCTAAAGTGTTTTTGCAGCTGTCGCTTGTCTGGTGACTGTTACAGGATCCAGTGTAATTTTAGCTTTTTTGTCTGATCCAACCTATTTTATGCTATGACCAGAATCCTTTGCAATACAGACATTATATAGGCATCAGCTTAAAAGCTTGTGAATATTTTCTTCTGCTGAGAAAAGTGACTTTAAAATTAAAAAACAGACTAATGGTTAATATCTATAAGTTTCTTTGTATTAAAAATTCTTTGTGAGACTTTTACTTTTCCATTAACTTGACATAAATGAGAGGTGATAGATGATAGAGGCTAGAGTGATCTCTCTGAGCTTCTTCGTAATGAAAACAGCTCTTTAGTGTCTTGTGACTATTACAGGTTTTTCCTGGGTTTTTACACAGGACAGCTGAAGCACATCTGTTGGTGGTTATATTCTATTCTCTGTGTGAGATACAAGCCTGTTAAATAGTCGTGATCTGGAATACTGGTGCCCTTCCAGAGCAAATCATCAATCTCTTAATAATAGCAGATTGCCCTTTTTTGTTTTTTTTCAGATGTTACAAAAAAGCTACATTAATTGCAAGCATATTAGGCTTGAGAACACGTCTGGTTTTTGGTGGTTTTTTGTTTTTGTTTTTGTGTTTGTTTGTTTGTTTGGTTTTTTTTAATGCAGCATCATTTAAAAAAGCTTGGAAAGAGAAAGACTGGGATGGAGGCCTAGTAAATTTTAACAATCTCTCTCTTTTGGCTGGTTCTTGTGTGAACTTCATATAAGAGCCAGGGTTGTGCAAAGAAGCTACAGCTTCTGACATATGCATTTAATTGAATAATCAGATTTTGCCCAGGCACTTAATTGGGAGTAGGAGGTCAGAAGTGGTTTGTTTTATTCAGTATTTTGTTCATTCTTGAACAGATCCCAATGGCTCTCTTAAAGTAAATAATGAAATGATTGGTTTGTTGTATCAATTGAGGATCTCGACCTAGAAATGTTTAATGTAAATACTTTGGGTTTTTTTTTCTTGCCAGCTGCTGCCACAGATCACATCCCCACAACAGCAGCATTCAGCTCAGCAGTTTATAATGGCAAGGAATCACCTAAACAACAGTTGATGAAAAATAACCTGTCTGCTCTGACAAGACCTTCAGTGTTAGGTATTTGTATGGATTTGTTGTTTAATAACCCTAAACTCTATATTCCATGCGTGTAATAGAATCACTGAACAAATTATATCATGGTTGTAATTTCCTGAATGAATAGAAATTACTATTTCCTTCCAAGTCTTTTCTGAACACAATACTGTTTCCTGTGTTAATTTCCAGAGGAAAAAAATTCTTTATATGTTTTCAGCCACAGTATTGTTACAGTTCATAATATCAACTAGCTGTTTTTTCTTATATTTACAATTCATTTATTTAATAGAGATACAGGCCAGATGCTGAATCCAGGTTCTTAAAGAATGTGTCAGTTTGCATCAATTTCACCAACAGATTTTATGAAGGGAATTAAGAAATATTTATAAGTAATCACTCATAGGATGATTCCTGTGTTGCAGTTCACCTTGGGATGGAGAAACAGACTTTGGCAACTGGCTCCAAATTCAAAAAACTGTCCCCACTGTAACATTATTATAATGATTTTTTAAAATTGTTTTCTGTCACAAACTGTGTCACTGGCTTGTTTAAGGGAAAAAATTAGTTTTCATTATGGCTAGCCACAAACTGTAGCTGTATTTTAGGGTAGGTCTTCCCAAGTTTCCCTGCAGGCATCACAAATTCTCCTTCTCTGCCCATTTGGGATGTTAACCTCTTTTTTCCATGCAGTAGCACATTATTGCTAATTAATTTCAGAAGGATTAATTTCACGTATCAACATATCTGCAGGAAAGAGCATAGCATTGTCAAATAAAAAATCCTTTGTATTGCTCTAAGTATCTCGTGACTTAGTCATAACGTTATGCCAGGAAACCAGCTGGAAGGATGAGCAGCACAAATGGCCAAAGGCTGCCCTCACGTGGTGAAAGGGTTAGGGACAAAGTCATCGGAAACCTGTGTGAGGGGCTGCAACTGAAGACCTCGGGTTTATCTTTAATTTTAATAATTTTTTTCAAAATTAAACCCACACTTTTTTCTATGAAATTCTTATTTTGTCTCGAATTTTATGTGGGACTTTTCGCCTGGAGATACCGCCTTGGCAGGGTGACGCAGTGTTACGGCCTCTGTGTAGTCATGTCCAGAAACAGACATAGCTCAATCCTGCAAGTTTCTGAGCAATTCCAGGAGGACCACTGACTCCCAGTAATTAGAAATACTTGATGTTAGTGGAAGCTCATCTTTCTAGGAGTTTGCAGGAGTGCACAAGAAGACTCAAGAAAATGATGAAAAAGAATTAAAGAAATTAGTCATCAGGAGCTCCTAGAAAAACTGTGAGAAAGTTGTTTTTACAGGAAAATAAAGGTCAAAGCTATATATGGGTAGAAGAAAGGTGTAGAAGTAGTTTGATAGAAGTTAATATGAAATAACATATAACCAAAGATGGAATCAGCACGAAGTGGCAAAAATCCTGTAAATGGGGAAATTTTTGAAAAGAACTCAGATGTTTATTACTATTACTGTGAAACCCTTGGGAATATTATTTTTCAATAACTTCCATGTAACGCTGTGTCATGTGTTCAGAAATAAAAGGAGCAAAATGCCCGCAGTGTTGATATCAAAATATTAATATTTTAAGGATTCTTAGTATGTCTCATTACTTACTGTATTATTCTTAGTAGAGAGAAAGCACTAGTGTTAGATAAGCAAAATCTATAATTAAGAGATCTCTTCACCAAAAATTTCCCCGAAATTTAAACAGGATACAACAAAGTAAAATAAACCACACAAAATTATTACATTCATAGAATTGACCTTTTCTACTACCATACTCGATGAATACATTCAGTCTATCAAAACATATTGAATCACCATGCACAAACATGAATGCATTTTATTCTAATATTTCTCTGAAACATTATTCTTATTCAGGCACATTAATAAATTCAGGGCCTCCAAAAAAGCGCCATAAAGGTTGGTCACCAGAATCTCCATCATCCACTGAAACTTGGAACTTGCAGCTCAATCCACAGGCTCCAAACAGAATTAAAAATGGTAAGCTATACCCAAGGTAATGATTTTGTTTGTTTCATTATTCGAAAAAATAATGGGGGGGGAAAGAAGCATTATTTTAAAGACACACACAGATTCATATGAGGGATTTCTCTGTGCTCACCAAGATGCTTTATTTCCATTGATTTCTTTTTGAGGCTCTGAGCCTAACTCTCCTTAGGTTCCAGTCATAAAGTCATTAACAAATCCCAAGAGATGCCTGGGTCTATCTTTAGACACCAAAACACCTTTGGAATATTAAAATTAGTATCATAATTCAGGTCCATAATAACAGTACCATCCATTGTTTCAATTATTTGTCATGTTTTTGGTACTTGGATTTTATAGTCTAGCTACAGACAGGAGTGACGTGCAGTGAAATAAATCCAGTTCCTCCAAAATGTTTTCTTTTAATGTACTATTGTTTACATTAAAATTACCATAAAGAAACTATGGCTGAGCAAACACTGATTCTTATATTTTTCTTTCTTCTTGCAACAATAAAAACTGTTTAGAATGAGTGAAACTAAATATATCACACAGAACTCACAAATTTTAACTACGTGTCCATCGATATCACATAAGTGTCTTTATTCTTGCATTCATATCTGGAACTCTTTCTTTATAAACATTTCAAAATCTTTAGATTCATGTCAGATGTCCAGTGTTGCAATGACACAATTAGTCCTCCAAGACTGTTAGCATAATAGTGTGGGTTGTGGTAACAGATCATGAGCTGTGTGATGGAGCCATAAAAAGCAGTTAATACTGATAGCAAATGTGGGTGTGAGATGATGCTGAATAACTTTTCTTTGAGGCAATCATTACTAGACCTGACTCCAGTAATAATATGTCTAAAATCTTAGATGGAGGAAGCCTGTCATTACCACATTCTGCTTTGGTGGGACCAGCCTCCTCTCCAATGGTGGGCTCAGGAGAACCAGTCTCAGTTCCTGACAACTTGCTGAAAATCTGTAAAACAAAACCAGTTATTTTTAAAGGTAAATGCCACAACAAAAGGCCTCTTTTTTTTCCCAAGAGATGTAAAGATATATCCCACCTCTAAACACTGTTAACACTATCCATTTTAAGAGGTTGACTATTAAAACTGTTTAATGCATGTATGGAAAACTACTAAATTAATGTGATGTTTACATACATTTATTTTGTAGGTCATGGAAACTTCCCATATCTTTGTGGGAACATTAATGATGTGATAGTGAGTCCTTTGTTGTACACCTGTTACAGAAATTCACAGTCTTTATCTAGAGCATATGAACAATATGGTGCATCCACAATACAGCCTATTTCTGAGGAAATGCAGCTCTTACTGACTGTCTACTACCTTGTTCAACTAGGTAAGATTGTTCTACATCCAGATAGACTACACTGAATATATTACATGAAGGCAAATGAGAAAGGGAATATTAGGGCAGGACAGTACTAAATATGAGTCTTTGATAATGTGATATTAAACTATTTCACTCATGGTTATGGAAAAAAATGAAATAACTAGGTCTTGAAGGCCAGACAGATTGAATTATAAACATACGAGGTTTATCTTCTGCTATCATCTGGGACCTCAGCAATGAAAATTGAAGGAAAAGAGCTGTAATTCACTGTTCTTGCAGGCAATCCATGGTTTAGAAGTAGTATTATGGTGAGACAGGCAGCACTCAACCTCTTAAATATTTCTAATTACTGATACTCAGGTTCCAATTAGGGCAGCTTTATCTGAGTATCACAAAGGCATTTCAAAATGAAAAATTTGCTTCACATCTGCTAAAGGCAATAGAGTCAAGCATGCAGAAATATGAAGCATGGTTTAAAAAAGAAATATTTTAACTCAACAGTTTTGTTTAATTGTTTCATAATATTTCCCTCTTTTTTTTTTTTTAGCTGCAGACCAGGTCCCTTTGATTGAGGATTTGGAGCAAATATTCATGCGTTCCTGGCGGGAATCACACCTGTCTGAAATCCGTCAGTACCAGCAGGCTGTTCCCCAGGCCTTTCCCCACGTGCCCAGCCAGATCACCCCGGTGACTTCAGCCCAGCTTCCCTGGCTGGCAGGGCTGGCAGCCAGCTCTTGTAATGACAGTGTCCATATCATTGAGTGCAGCTACTCCCTGGCAGAAGGGCTTTCAGAAATGTTTAAGCTACTTGTTGAAGGAAAATTATTAAAGACAAACTATGTGGTGATCATATGTGCCAGTAGAAACCGAGCCATTGATTCCTGCATTGTGATAACAGGTAATATCCCAAGGATGTATCTCCACGCAAACCAGAGTAATTCAGTGCTGTGAGGGGTTTGGTTGGAATTCCAGTAAGCTGCCTCACAAAGCAGAGCTTTGACCAACCAGTCATAGTTGGGTTTGGTGAACCTGAGCTGACACTGCACCACTGAGTCTCTCCCCAGCAAACCACATTCTGCCTGCGCTGCCCATTTCCTCGCCAACGCATCTCAGCCAACAAGGCTACAAACAAAAAATAGTGAGTGACAGCACACACAGTGCATAAAGCTCTCCTCCTCTGTGTAACTGGGACATTACTACAGAGAACCTTTCCTTAGCTTCTAAAAGATGATCTTTCAATGTCATTCCCTTCAACAACCTGTTGAGGGTTATGCTCACAATTAAATAAATTATCTGGATGGCCATTCAAAGATTCATTATGATTGTAAGATAATTGGAAATTCCTTTCATTATTATATGATCTTTTTATATACTGTATCAACAAATATTTTCCAAACTGGGAATGAAATACAAAGAATTGTAAAATATGAATCTATTTTACATGTGTCTGGTGCATATATGTGTCAGAGACATAAAAGACTCTTTGTCATTTTTGTATGTGTGGTATTCATTTAGTTGTATTTTTGTTATGCCTTAGAACATTTTTAACTTTAGTTTAAAGTGTTTTCAAAATTCCTTTTTTTTTTTGTCATTTAGGGAAGTATCAGGCAAGAGTTCTGTCTGAGAGCATGCTCAGTCCTTCAGACTACCAAAAAGAAGTTAACTATCAGCTGGTCACAGGCAAGGTGGAAACTCTGGGGTCCTTCTTTAGCACACTCTGCCCAGGTACCTAACAGGTTATAAAGAGGCATGTTTCCAAATCCCTGAAACTTTTAAGTCTGAGAAAATAGCTGTGCTCATTTCCTTTCCAGAAGCAAGACACTGTAAGAAATATATGAAAAATGTAGGACAAAGTTGTGAAAGTACATTTGAATTGAGATTCCTCCTAAAAGTGTCAGTTTCTAAAATCCATTGGTTTCATAAAAATAGGCCAGCAAATAGCTGAGTATACTATTCTTAGCTATGCAAATCCATCCTTATGTTATGTAAGTCCATATCCATATAAATGTATAAATTCTTCTACCCTAAACACAGAATTCATTTAGAACAGGATAGATCAGAACTATTTTATGAAAGGTAGGATTTGCCCCTTCAACTTACCATACTTTGAACTTGATTGTAATGCCTGGGACAGAGAGGAAAATTGCGGAGAGACGGGATTACTGGATCATTTTTTATCTGAGTGTACTAAGGATTACTACAGGCAGGATTATCTGGGTATAGATCAAGCCACATGGAAAGTTAAACCATATCTCACAACTGGGGCAAATGCAGCATATTTGTCAGTGTTAATGGGATGTCACAGTCTTCTTTGCCATTCACATTCTGTAGTTAAATAAATCACAAGAACCTCTCTGAATGTGTTACTATATTTTGAGAGGTCGCTTAAAGGAATCTCATTTTCCTTAAAACATCTGGTAGTTATGTAGTGTTTATCTTAGTATCATCAAAGCACAGCTCTCAAAATTAAAGAGAACCATAGAGAACCACAGAGAACCATAGAGAATCATAGAGTTCGCTGCTGTTGTTATTGTTTGAGCAGAACAAGTTAAATGAGCATCCTAAAAATAGTTGCCACCTATATCCACTGGACTGCACTTCACAGGGAAGGTCCTGGCTTTCTGAGCTCACTGCAGGCATGCTCAAGCATCTTTTCAACTGCTGAGAAAATACTAATGCCCAGGTCAGGCATATTGTACTTTCTGCATACCTTTAATCTGTAAGTAGGCCTCCTGCTCTATAGAAATGCATCTCTTCGCAGATACGCAATACTTCAGTAGAATATACCTTGCTTGCTTCAGCATTGTGTATAGCTGCAAAACTCATGTTTTTCTTTTGATATTAGAAATTATTTTTCTTTCTCTCTCTCAAAAATGTTAGAGTTTTAAAAATATTTACCAGATTTTTCTCAACTTCTTTGCTAGTGAACAGTATGGATCCATGGTCTGAACGTAAACTAAGTCAGTTTCATGTCTGTGTTGTTGCTTGTTTGCATCAGGGCCTTGAGGCTAGTTTTCTACCTCATTCTGTAAATGTCCTAGCTGGTCTGCAGAGATGGTTTGTCATTCCCTGGTCTGGTTTTCATCTTATTAGTGATACTCTGTAAAAATAGATTTCTAAAAATAGAAAATAACAAGAGGGTTCATGTATAAAACAACCAATAAGCTAAGGGCAGGATAGCTAGCAAACATACATAAAGTTTTTAAGATCTACAAAACAAAGTCAGTGTGAATTGCAGCTCTTACTAACATGAATGTTTATTTCACTGTCTCTCCTCAATTTGATAGAGGGTGATATTGATCTTTTACTGGAGAAATTTTATCAAGAAAACCAAGGACACATCTCTTCATCATTTTCTGCTTCAGTGAATAAACCAACAGCAGTGAATGGAACTGGAACAGCTGTGTGTACAAGTGAGTAAGGAGGATGTTCTAAAGAGGTAGGGTACTGGAGACCAAGTTCCAGATGCACAGCTAGATCCCTCTGGGCAGAGCCCTAGGCTCCTGAAGGCAAAGGTCCTGAGGCAAACAGCAGCTCATGCCTTGGGATATTCAGATTTGCACTGATGGATGTTCTGCTTCATTCCACTGGGTATTACAGTTTTTGAAGCTTTAAGTCTTACTTCTGTGGTAGAAGAATGCTAGCATTCAAATTCACTTTCAGGTCTCGGACACTTATAGAACAAAAAAGTTCAAATACAGAAAGATTACTTTGCATATTCTATAAGGATTTTCATAAATGAACTCCTGTAAATAAGCAAAATACCTTAAAGAGTAGATCAGTCATTCTTTGCCAGACTCTTGACATTTTGCATTAGATTAGACTTTGGGCATATATCTAAACAGAATTTTGCTTTTTTCAGGTTATGAGATTGAACGACATCAAATTCGTCCATTCCAGCTAGCAGTGGCTCAGAAATTGCTGTCTCATATTTGCTCAATTGCTGACTCCAGCACTCAAAATCTTGATTTGGGTTCCTTCGAGAAAATTGATTTCTTGATTTGTGTTCCACCCTCTGAAGTGACTTATCAACAGACTTTGTTTCATCTCTGGCACTCAGGTGGTCATTAGTTAGCTTTATTTTAGATTCACAGGACATTCTTAGATGTATTCATATCTGGAAATACTGACACTTGTTCCATTCTTTCAGGTATTTTATTAGAACTTGGATTAGAAAAGGAACATCATACAAAGCAGAGAGTGGAACAGTATGTTATGAAACTAGATGCAGAAGCCCAAATTAAATTCAAAGTCTTTTTACAGAACTCTATGCAGAATCCACACACGCTGTTTGTCCTAATCCATGATCATGCACACTGGGATCTAATGAGGTAAGAAAATTTACTTGTTTTTAGAGAAATTATTATTATCTGCATTATCTTTCAAGATTTCAGATTTATCCCTTCCTTCACCTTTGTTTGCATCCTTCTGCTAACTGTCTCCCCATGCATTGAATAAACATGTTCTAAGGTCCTTCATGACTTATTCTTACCCTGCTTATTATATTGTGCCACAGTGGAACATTTCAGCTTTTTTTGCTCCCCATTCTTATCTACTTTCAGCCACAGCTCTTGGGTTTTTTTTTGGCTGTTTGTCATTTGTTCAGGGGAAAGCGTTCTGTGAAAGTACGCAGAGCTCACCATCCTCTGTTAGTGTTCTCTAGGCTGTAAAATTCGCAAAACCCCAACCCAGTGAGTAGACAATGAGTGAGCCAACACCGCTGCCTATTTTTTTTTTTACTGATTGGAAATTTTCCACTTTTTTTCTATCCAAAATAACTGATTTTTAAGAATTGAAAGCTTCTGTGGATTCATAGTGATGCCAAGTGGAGTTCTGAGGGAAAGAGAGAAGTTTCTGTCCAGTCTTTACCAAGTTCCCTGTCAACTCACTTGCATAACTCATTGCTTCCCTCACAGAGCTCTGTTTCCATAGCTTCTCAATAACCTGCCTGCTGAGAAGTGGGATGGCTTTTGCTGTCTGGTTCCAAGGCTCTTGGGGAAGTTGGAAAACATTCTGAATTCCAGAAACACCAACATACTCCGACTTTGGGATCATGGTAGCGTTTCTGAAACCAAAAGCTGGGGAATCTTGCTTGTGAATGAAGTGAGAAGGTCTTGTCTTTTACACTGGTTAAGAATGATGACTTTCAATGAAACTTTGCACCTGAGGGTTTCCTGTTCAGCTCTTCTGTCTTAGGAACTTACATGGTCTTTTACAGCTGTCCTGGCCTTTGAGGCATTTATTCATATAACATCCTTGAGTGGTAGGGAAGTACCTGTATTGCTGCTTAACTCTGTTTTATATCTAATAAAGACACATAGGCAAGTAAATGCCAAAAATTAAATAGCACGAATTTGGACTGAAATTTTGCACAGGAGCAAGGAATTGACTGTCAGTATTCTGTGATGCTGGGATTTGCTCTAAGAATAACTGTTCTTTGCTTTTTCTCTCTTTTTCTATCATACTGATTTACCATCTGTACTTTTCTGGCTTGATTGTTGTAGGTTAGAATCATCTTTTGTTAAGGGCAGCACTAACAATCTGACCAAAGTCACTACAGGACTGTGTGTGTATTGGTAACTGTCACATCAGCTTTCTTTCATGCTTTATCTCTCATATTCTGGTAGCTGCAAGGGATTAGTAATTTGCTAGCTAGAGAGTTTATCAGACTTACAGAAATTTTTACTTGTAGTGAAATAATTTACATATCTTTTCCCATCCTTCTGTGGAGCAATTTCAGGATAAAAGAAGAGTCCTAAGTTCCTTTAACTTTGATTTCACATCCAGGTTTAAGCTATTCCACTGACACAAATTTTCCCTTTTGCTGCTCACTTTGGAGAGTTTTGGGTTTCTTGTTTTGCAGTGCTATGCATAGTCTTTATCCTCAAACAGAGCTGTCGACAGGACTTGTTGATAGACTGTTGAACTGCAGGGAGGTGAAAGAGGCATCCAATATTGTGACCCTCCATGTGACTTCCTTCCCCTATGCGCTGCAGACACAGCATACTCATATCAGCCCTTACAATGAGATCCACTGGCCTTCTTCATACAGCAATGTAAGATGGATGCTTTGAGGTGCTTTTCTGAGCTTTTCATAAGTTATTTTCCATTTATGTACTTGATAAAATTTTGAAGTCCCCATGATTTTTGTAAACAAGAATGAAATTGGAATAACATCTTGTTCAATCTGTGGCATGTTCATTTTTCCTTTACTTATCCTTTCTAGATTTTTTTTCTTTAGTCCTTTTATATCTCCCATAAACCCTAGTAGCTCTGCTAAAAATCTGTGAGCTACATAAATGGAAATCATCTTCAATTCTGTCTCTAGTTCATTGCTGCATAAATATATGTGCATATCTGGATTTTCTTCATATGTGTGCATATTTATTCCAAAGAGCTGGTCTGTTTGTGTATATGTATATGTGGGGAGGGAGAAAGAAATGGGGAAAAACTGGGTCAAACTTTCATTCTCTCACAAAAACTAATTCTATTTCTTTCTCTTCTTGTTCTAATATGTCTGAGTAGATGTATGTTTATTAGAGAATGTGATTGTAAGTATATCAAGATACCAATGGTTAATCATTTGTAAATCAATTATTGATAGCCTTTACCCTTATATTTTTATTGCTTCATTTGCTTTAGGGTGTAGATTTATACCACGAAAACAAGAAATACTTTGGACTGTCAGAATTCATTGAGTCCACCCTCTCTGGCCATAGTATTCCACTGCTTCGGTACGACAGCTCCTTTGAAGCAATGGTCATGGCTTTGGGAAAGAGGTATGGGGTCCTCCTTTGTTTGATGTGGGAAACTTAGGAAGTCCTCTTTAGGGTCTTGAGTTATTAGCTAAAAGCCCAGTTCTTTTTTTTTTTTTTTTTTTTTGCTTCTCACTGTCTTACACATCATTTACATATGCAAGGCATTTCACCTGTTCTTATTTTCTCCTGTCTGTTTAGCATATACTGAGCCTGCCATGTTGTAAGTTGAGGCTGTCTCTTACTGTGAGGACTCACACTGCTTAGCCCAATTTAGTGTGCTCTTGCTGTGACTTGTAACTACCTCTATATTATAATAATCTAACATTGTATCATCACGTAATTTTAAATGTGTTATTACTTTTGTCCAATATTATCACTTGCTGACCCTGGCTGATTTTGATATATAGAGTTTGTGTATACTGCACTTGGAACACGATGAGAAGTTAAACATATCACTGTGGTAGGTACACATAAATCAGAAATCAAAACGTCAGAGCAAGCTGTAGACACTTTTCTGAGCAAGCCATAGCAAGCACTCTTTTTACTGTGCACTTGGGTTTCATTTCTGTGAAAGTCAGAACACAGGAAGCTGTTGAATATCCATGGATTTCCTTTACACAGATTAGGGGTTGAGACAGGTGTAGCTGGGCTTGGGAAGTTGGAGTGCTTATTGGTTGCTGCCTACATATTCAGTCCTCTTGAACACAAGAGTAAGCTGGTTCAGGTCTTCAGTAAGAAAACAAGAGAAACACCCCATCTCTCTCTGCCCCTTAGGAATGACACACCATGGATGTGAGGGTTCCACTTCTGTGGGGCCCCCGCCTCCTCCTGAGAAGAACACTTCTTATTGATAAGAGAATATAATTTTGATTGATGATATTCCTGAGTGCTGCAGCTAATATTCTGTGATAAATTTTGTAGCAGCAGTAAGGTATGGATAATGTAAAGTAATGTAACCTCACTGGACTACTTGCTTAGTAAATCTTTACTAAGAAAAATGGAGAGACAACATCAGTTTTGATTGTGAAATGTTGCCTTGAAAATACTGCACAACTGCAATTGGTGAGATTCTGTTGTATAGCATTGTATAGCACGAAGGATTCTTTACAGGGGAAAATCCTGAGTTTACTATATTTTGTAAAAAATAGCCTTTTCACTTCAGCCTTTAAAACTTTGCTCTTTAATTCACCATTTATTTCAGGTTCCCCAGATTACACAGTGCAGTGATAAGGACTTTTGTCCTCATCCAACACTACTCTGCAGCTATGATGGCAGTGTGCGGTCTTTCTCAGATGAAGAATTACACCTCAGTTGAAACCCTGGAAATCACCCAAAATCTAATAAACTCTTCAAGACAATGTCCTAGTGGCCATGGTCTCATGGTAGTGTTGAGAATTCCATGTATCCCGCTGGCTGCGGTGGCGTATGAACGTCTGTATAACGTAAGGGAAAGACTAGCCCTTGAAGATAACTTTGAAATAATCTTGGGAAATCCTAATTCCGGAATCACAATCGGGAAGCACTTTGTGGAGCAACTAAAGGTAAATTGCAGAATGGCATATGCTGGGAAGCTTCATTAGATGGGTATGTGGGGAGACTTTACTGGTGAGAATTATGGTCATGAGCTGAAGTATGGAGCCTTATATTAAAACAGAAACTGCCATGAGCAGCATGACTTTTACCTTTCAGGCATACTGTCTATGACACCTCTCCTGTCCTGCCTTGGTTAATGCTCAGTGGAGTATTAACTAATATGGCTAGAACATGACTTCCAGTAGCAACCCCCAGAAACAGTTGAAATGCTTTTACCTAAAGGGACTATCAGAAATACATAAAAAAGCCAAATAAAATGTTCAATTTTAGCTGAATTTTCTCACAAAAACATTACAGTGCAAAAAAAGATTTTAATCAGTGACCAGTTGAGAGTTACATTATTCTTATCAGCAGCAGGTGGCAAGAAGACCAATTTGCCTACTGATCAGTGATGGTAGTTATGGATCCTAGAGCACCCTGGTGTTCACAGCTTGGGATTTTATGCTTTTGGAACCATGTTTTGGTTTATGGATTAATTTATGTCCTTTAAGTTCAAAGTCATTGGTCACTTGTTTAAAAAAAGCCTCCTTTGCTCTTCATAAAATTACCATCATCTGATCGCCAAAGCAAAAATGTATTTCCGTTCTAGAATATTGTAATAGATATATATATGGTACACTGTTTACTCTGATTCAATACACATTAGATGAAGTCATTTGATATCCTGGTCCTAATGCTGATCTCATTCTGCTATTAATTAGGTATAGCTTACTCTGAAAGATCAGTGTTCTGAATCACATCCTGATTATGTTCTCTGACAAGTATAGTAAGGGAACATATACAGCTGTCAGAGGCCGAGTTGTTGTACTGTTGATCCTACCATAGATACTGCTTATCTGTAGATCAGTCTTACAGCAAAAAGGAGTGACTGGTGTGAGTAAAGCAGTATAGCCTCATGCAAAACAGTCAAACAATAGATGGAGTTGTCAGATTTCTCATAAAGTTACCAGGAAAACCAATAGCTTTAGGGCAGAGTGGGAGACTCTAGAGGGTTTTAAATGGGGACAGTGGTGTGTGTTGAACACTTCCAACTTTCTCCTGTTCCTCTAAGGCGAAAAAGGCTCATTTCTAGCTTATTTTCTTCCTTGGTCTCAGACATCCATATATTATCTGCCCCAAGAAGCCTCTGTACTCTCTTCTCTCCTCCAAAACTCCTGCTCAGATTTACTCTCTGTTGTGCCATCTTTGCCATATGCCCTGGTCTCTGTGCTATTTATGCAGCTTGGAAGCTGGGAGCCTTTATAGGCTGGAACATACTGTCCCAATGTCCTCAGACTAACAGCAGGCAGATTGCTGCCTGTAATGCTCTAGAAGTGTGAGATCTGTCTTGTGTTGAATTTGGCTCTTCCACTGTACAAGTGGATTATTATAATGGATGATAAAAGTATGTCTTTCTATCTTTTTATTTGATATAGATCTATCTCAAGTAGATATATATATATATATATATAAACAATTATATAGTTATAGATATGTCCAACATATAGATATGTGCAATAGGGTTTCTCTACCTTATACAGATCTGGCAGAAAATTGAGGATGTAGATTGGAGGCCACAGACCTATTTGGAATTGGAAGGTTTGCCTTGCATATTAATATTTAGTGGGATGGATCCACAAGGGGAGTCTTTGCCACGGTAAGAAGATCCACTCTTTTGTCAGTGGCAGTTTTTTATCTATTGCTTATCAAATAGCTAAAGATTAACTGTGTGATTACCTGTGTGAGAGGAAAACAGATTTCAGTGTCAAGGTGTTTCTTTGCCATTTTTGGGGCAGTTTTTATATCACAAATACAAAATCCATATCATTGATAATAAATTTCTGTTTATAGCAAGATGTTAATAGCTCCAAAAATATTATGAGAGTTATCTCAGTTTAGAGGAGAGAATGAGTATGTTAAAAAAAGAAGTATGGATGCTTAGGTTTCTTAGGGTAGCTGAGAAATCTGTGTGCTCCAGGATGTGTGGAGAGATCAGTGTCTTTTGGAATGGCAGCGGAAGCCAGACAGGGTGCCCTGGAGCACTAAATGCTTTTGTATGTTCAACTGAATCCTATTCTGTGTGTTACGTTTAGAATCCAAATGATTATTCTTTTTCTTATGCTGATGCTAATTTTCAGTGCAGTAGATGAAGTTATGTAACTGGGTTAAGAGAAAGAAAAGTGTAGGCATCATGGTGGTAAGCTTACTAAGCACAAAATACTGTGTTCTATCTCATCTGTTGTTGAAGCAAATCATGAAAAGATTCCCCTTTGGCTGTGTTTCTAAAAGAGATAAGGCAGTAGATTACAGTAAGTTTTCATACTAGCTCCTCCTGTTTCTCTCCAGATCACTGAGATACTGTGACCTACGTTTAATAAATTCATCTTCTTTGGTAAGGACAACCCTGGAGCAAGAACTTGGTCTGGCAGCATACTTTGTGAGCTCAGAAATCCACACAGAGAAAGCAGTTGTGAATGATGTGTTAGAAAGTGACCCAGAGAAACTAAGCAGTACTGACAATGAAGATGAAGAAATAGCGACAGAAGGTATAATTTATTACTGGTAATAAAAGAAGCTGTAAAATGATTGAAAATGATTAGCAAAAGCAGAAATGTGGGGTTTCTGCTCACACAAGCAGAATGAGTGAGGGTTTCTAACTTTAGTCTTACTGAGTGAGCTCTGCTCCTTAGTTTTGTTTCATTTCATTGAACCTGTGTTTTCTCACCTTCCCTGCCTGGAACTACTGCTGCTGATGCATTTTAACTTCTTGCAGTTCTACTGCTTCATTTGTTACCTCTCTCTGTTTTCTGGCTCCCTCCTGTGTTCCTCCTTTGCCCTGTATGTTCTAGCCGCCACAAAGTGGAGGACGAGTAGGAACACCCGGTGGTGGAGCACGAGTAGGAACAGCTGGTGAGACACTCACTGTTCAGAGACCCTCTGCACTGTCCCTCCCCAGCAGGGAAGGGTGCGATTTGCTGTCTGAGAAGCAGCGACCGAATCCCTACCCTCAGGGCAGTGGCAGCTCCAACTAAACTGTCCCTGACTGATGCTACCGAACCTGTGCTTACAATGATGTCAGTGATAAAGATTCCTTCCAAGGAAACTGTATGCAGTACAGCTCAGTTGTCTCTAGTTTGTAAGGTGTTAAATAGTATGGATAGAAAATATATCTGAACATAGAAAGTTCTGAGTTCTCCTTGAAAATGCCCATGAATTCAAATTGACAGTGTAGAGTTGGTGAATTCATAATTTCTTAACAAACCGATTAAGAGCAGTCAAATGTGTAAAAAAAACAACATTAAAAAATTATTTACCCAGGAACAGTTGCTTTTTGGGTTTTTTTGAGTTATAATTGATGAGCATTATCAGTTATTTATTAGTTCTTTAGACTTTTCTTTACTGTCCATTGTGCCTGTGGAAAACATGATTTTTATCCCTGTAAACTATTTAAATCTCAAAGAACTTGCCTTCTTTTCCTTTTCTATACGAGGAGGAAGAAAGCCAATTGCTGTTCACCTAGGAAGTTTTTACTCACTGAAAATGATAGCAGAACAAGCCAAGCAAAAGTACTTTCTTTAATCCAATATGTACTCCTCATAGAGGAATGAAATACCTGAGGTCATACGCAAACTGTGTTCAATAGACGCCTGCTTCAGATATGATGAATATTTCTTGTGATGAGTAGTTCTGTCCATTTAATTGAAGTATGCTGAGACTGTACGTGATCTGAGTCAAATGGGCTCCTAAGCTGTCTAAGGGTGCTCTCCTAGTCCATGAAGTGTGGTATGATCATCCAGAGTCCAATTCTACATGAGAGTCTATCTGTGTGAGATAGACTTACAGTCTAACTTTTCTGATGGCAGTGCTTATGTCTCAGTTTATCACGTTAACACTGTACAGAAACCAACATTTTAACTTAGAAGCCTGAGCTAGGAATCTCAAGTGAATGGCCTTGATGGCCATCCAAATACAGATTTTCATCACCAAAAGCTAAGATATAATCTGGCCATAAAGCTGTGTGGGGTAGTAGGTAATTTTGTAACATACTGACAAATAGAGCTTGTTGCCTGCTGCTTTCCCTGACACTGGATTAGTGAGGAATGCAAGACATGGGTCGGAAGAGAAATCGTGCTGTAGACAGGCCTAGATATTACCAGCTCCTGGTCGCAGCACTGATTTTTGTGAAGCTATTGCAGCTCAGCGTGGGTAAATTAGACCATAGGCTGATCCAATATTGTGTGGTAGGAACAGATACTCATCCTGATACTGAAAACAGTGTCAGGATGAGGACAAACCCCACACAAACCCTTATGTACCTTTCCTTACTTGGACAATATAGCTGTGACTTACGGGCTTACCTAAATTATATTTTGATTTTGTTTTTCCTTACTATCATTCATGAAACAGGTTCTACTTCAGAAAAGAGAAGTCCTATGAAAAGAGAAAGATCACGTTCCCATGACTCTGCATCTTCATCTCTCTCTTCAAAAGCTTCCAGTAAGACCATAAGATCGTCTCTGTTAGTTTAAGTTTAGGATATAAGAGAGACCTTAGCTTATTAGATAAATAATAAAAGACGTAAATCACTAAGGTTTTGATAAGGCCTATTTTAGTGGCATCACTTAAGATGACTAAAAAATACAGGGATTAGACTTCTGAAATATAGGAAATAGGATCTTTTCTTGCTTGAAAAATTATCATGTGATGGGATGCCTAAACTAGGCACTTCTTTATTATGTGACACTGAGGTATAAATCCTCAGTTAGTACTGTGATGGCTGGGTGTGTTCACTGAAGCTATGACAATTTATGAACAAAACAACATGCTTCACATTAAATTTTCTTTTTTAATATGATGAAGAAAAGTATGCTCCTTCTCACTGATCTTTTAAACTTTCTTGTTTTGCTCTGGAATGTTCACTCATTAATTTTACATTGGAAGGTCTTTTCAAGGTGGATAATTTTTAAAACAATTTCTTTTTAACCTACACAGTGATGTAGAAAGCATGAGGGAATGTTGAGAATTACTACAGCTCTTTTGTCTGATAACTTTACTTGCTTTTAATGTAGATAATATTAAGAGGAGAATTGAATAAAAGTGGGGAATATAAGTTGTACCATAACTTCCTAAAAGTTGCAATGTCATGAAGCTTTTTAAAACATATTGTTTTTTTGTCAGTGACAGTAAATTCTTTTTGATCTTATTGTAGTTTGCAACATGGTGCCATGCATATTTGGCCTGTGATTTCTTTTCTACAGGCACAGTGGTGGTTACAAAAGGAAAAAAAAATTCTTGAAAACTTTGGATAAGCTTCATCACTTTAATTTTCAAAATGTTTTTTCTTCTTTAAAGTTGGGCTGCTTATAATTTCTACAGTGTCCATGTGGCCTGCCCATGGCTCTGTGCCCTCAGTTTTCTAAAGAAATCGTTTACCTTTCTTTTTTCCTATGTCCTTGGATACTGGTATTTTGTCACAGTGGTGTTACTTGCAACCATTCATGGTGCTGGTGATACTTTTGTATTTATTGCTAATGGCCTTTACTGACTACTTTAGATTAATAGGCAGTTAGAGGATATCTTACTATTTCTTGAAATCAAGAGAAACCACTGACTTTTGTTTGTTCAAAATGTAGGGGTTTTTTGTGAACCGGGACAGTTGTTTTCACTATGAGAGGAAATCTGGTTTAATCTATGCTCAGCCTTAAGCAGATATTTCTAATACCTTGTGTAGACTGATTCCACAAGCAGTTCTCAGTCTGCTTTGAAGACTGTGAAATATTTGTGTGTCCTCTTTCACTAAGCATTAAAGATTCTCAGAACCACTTAACATGTGTTAAACTTTCAAGAAATCTTCACAGTTAAAATATATAGGGTAAAAATATACAGCTTTCAGAAAATCAGCAGTTATCTCTGGGTTTATCTACATCACATTCACGGCCAACATTCATGAGTTCAGTATGTTCTCTGAGCTAACCCAAAGCTGTATGAATGCACTAATGCATTATGTAGCACCAGGGACTTGAGAGCTGCCAGGTTTTCTTAGATCAGCCTAAGTGCTCCAGTGACACACACATGGGTGTCAGAGCAGAGCCGACTCAGAGGACTATTTTTAGATGTCACTCTGTGTAGACATGCGTAGTGTGGTGGGGTAATAGCCTGGAAATACTTATTTTCTTCAATTCACTTAAACAATGGTTTCAGTGATTTTGTATTTGTCTTGAGTGATTAAAGTATGTGGTGAACACCTTAAGCAAGGAATGTATGTAAGAAATAGAGGATGGGACGAACACTCACATCTTTCCTATGCATTTCAGTACATTAAAAGCCACTTTCATTGAGAAGAATACTCCAAACTTGTCCCATTATGGCTTCCTGTACGAGGAAGATCGCAAGAAGAGGAGCAAGATTGCAATGTTTGCTGGACAATGTATCGAGATGATTATTTGTTGTGTTTTGTTTATCTATGGCATTGAGTAGCAGAGATAGTTGCGCTGTGTTGAAATATAAATTTTCCTTTAGTTACAGCATTCTGCACTGAGTCATCTCCTCCCCAAGCCCTAAGCAACAGCACTGAAGAAACTACAAATAACTATGAAAGGCAGAAGCAGAAAGTAGACAAGGGGGCACAAACAACAATTGGCAAACACTTGCCACCAGTAACTGAACAGATGGATGTGAAACAAAACATAAAAAGTGCCCAAGTGTCCATCACCTCATCATCTGCCTCACCTTTCTCCTCCTCTTCTTCTTGCTCTGCACCTACTCATAACTCCTTCATCCTACAGACTTCTCAATGTTCCATGACTAAAGCATCAAAACAACCTCCCATAGTTTTCCTGCCCAAACTGGTTTATGACATTATTACTTCTACAGACAGCAGTGGACTTCCCAAATCCTCTTCCCTCTTGCCTTACCATTCTGTTATGTGGGCAAGTTCTTTTCGTCCTCTTATGAGTAAGATGATGACGTGCACGGAGCAGTCTCTATACTACCGCCAGTGGACAGTTCCCAAGCCAATCCATATGGACTACAACAATAGAAATGAGGGCAGAATGGACACCTTTCACCCAAGGAGGCTGTTGCTGAGTGGGCCACCACAGGTGTGTAAAAAGAACAAGGTATTATAATTGATTTATTTTTTTAAATTTTATCATAATCTCAGAAAAAAAATTAGTTATTATTATTCATACTTGAAGGGGTGGTTTTTTGTGGAGAGTAAATTACTTATATTTTATTTCCTAATCCCTTCTAATGAAAAAAAATCTTCCTTTCTTTACTGTTAGCCTGAGTTCTAATACAGAGAAGCTGCAGCAATGTTCATTTTCTGTCAGTCTCTCTCCATTAAAATAGTTTTAAAGATAGTTTCTCAAGAGATAGATTTCATGTGCAATTTCAGTTTGTTAAAGTTGAATATGCATTTACATTATAAATAAAGATCAAAGATCTTAACAAAGCCACTTTTTTATGATCAATCTGAAAGCAGCGGGGAGTTTGTAATTAAGTTATTTTGTTTCCTTTGCACAGCAGACAGAAATAGAAGCCGTTGTAAATAATACATGCAAGAAGGCCAGTTCAAAGTAGCAGAGCCATATTTGCAAGATGAATAGCTGACCTAGGAGTTTTTCAATTACTTTGGAAAGATATATTGAAATGGATCTAGGTGTAAGAAGCTATTTCTCATCTAAATTCTCTAGGAATGTTTAGCACTTATCTCTGAGCAAGGTATCTCCTAGTTAAGTGCATGTTACAGGCTAAAGGTAATATTGTGCCTCTCGTGTTTTACTGAAGTATGAAGCAACAAGATAGGAAGAGGCCCTCTGCCTGCTGAGAGCAAATATTTTTACTGTGAACCTCAGAAGTCAAATGGGATAAATGCAAGCCAAGACAAAGATATTTCCAGTATCGTAACATCAACCCAAAGAATTAATCTAAAGGTAGTTACTGAATTAGCTTGCCACATGATCCACTCTTCTGTGCCCATCCATGGAAAAAAGCAACTGCATATTGCTATTTGTTAAATTGTATTCCATTGTATATTTAAATCTATGGTACAGCAGAGTAGAAAGAGCATAAACGAGCTTTTCATATTGAGAATTCCTGCAGATGTTACTCTGATTCATAAAAGATTCCAGAAATAATCTAATGATGAGTTTTTCACTGTCCATTCCTTTGAGCTAAGTAGTTAATGTTTGCCAAATATTGAGGTGTTATGTGATAAAGAAACTGAATTTCATAGTCAGCTGCAGCATAAAAATGAATACAGTCTGGAGAGAGATCTTCATTTTCATCTCAAAAAAATCCCAAAAAAGACAGGCTGCAACAACTTCTGTTAGGATTTTATATTGCGTTTACATCAAACCTCATAAAGATATGATTCCAAAAGCCACCCTAAAAATCCAGATTAGCTAATAAGAAAATAATTCTTTGGTATTCATTTGCTTTTGAATCACAAATGTAAATCTGTAGGTCTCAGAAGAATCATTCAGAGACTCCTGAGAGCATACTACACACTGTGAGAAGGTTTTGATGCTTCACACACTTGATACTTGCAATTTAACTAACTATAATTAAACAGGCAGCTTGTTTATTCATCAGCTGCCTTCCAAGGTGTGGTATTCACCACATTTCAGTATCAAATCTTTCTGGTTTTTTCCAAGTATGGAATAGGACTCCTGTTGACCCACTGTACAACAGTGAATTTCAGCCTTGAAAACAATTCTTTTATTTGAAACTCCATCTCTTTTTCACCTGTCTTCACAATGCAGGTTATTTCCCACTGTTGCATTGAGTCCTACAGTTGGATTAGTTCCTAAAGGATGCTTTTCATATATTTATTCATTTTATATTCCTCAGTTCTTTCTGAAGAATATACCTGTTTCACACAGAACAAATTCATGCACATCAAATTAGGAGTATCCTGTCTTCTAAGTATAAAAATGTAGGGTTATATGTTAATTTAAGGGTATTTTCCATTTATTATTCCATGGAAATTTCTAATTTATTTCCATTTTCATGGAAAAACCCAGCAACTTTTCTACTTTTACTATTTTAACCTCCCAGAGCATTAAAAACTCCTGTAAACCAAACAAACAGCTTAAAAAGTATGTGGATTGTTTATTGGTTTAGGTATAACTATACTGTGTTTATTGAAGGGAATAGTTGCAATAAAATATGCAAAAATTAGAATTACACTTCTTTTTTGGGAAGAAATAATTTTCCTTCCTGAAGTCGATTTTATTCATTACTTTTGATAATAACATTTCACATGGACTTAACACTTACTGCATCAAGAAGTGTAGGCAGAAATGAAAACAATTATTGGACAGCTCATATCTGAATGTTGGTAACATTTCAGCCAAAGCTGAAATAGATTGCCAGAGTAGTATCTTCCCAAAAATTAGGAAGGAACTCTACTTTCATTAAAATCTTATTACAATGGGTGTATATACCATTCAGCTTATGTAAGAATAATATTAGGGAAATATTTAATATATCTATTATTAGCTGTGTTTTAGAAGAATGTAGCATGTGGAAACAAGGAGAAGAGCCATCAACATTTGACCAACTGTCTGTGGATCATCAACATGTTTTCTGCAAATCAGCATTGATTCACAGCCACAGTTTGAAAACACTATAATGGTATGTGAAGAACTGTCTCACCTGGAAATTAAAATAGAAAAGCCTTATGGAATTATTTCCCCTTTTGCCATATTTCTCTGAATGTGAAGCCTGAAATCAGATGATTCTTTATACAAACGTGTAAGAATAATAAAGTACTTCTAGTGGTCCTGGTGTCCAGCATCTGGAACAAGTTAAAAAAGGAAGCTCATTACTGTGACACCTTCTACAACAGCACTTTTGGATGTCATTCCATGAATGTGCATGGAAGGACACATGCAGTTTATCTGACTGGAATATTCTCTCTCAGATTCTTAGTTGGTTTGCACCCTATCTTTGATATTTATGGCAAGCAGAGTTCAGTGGTCAAAATCTTTGGAGAGCTTTCCCCTCCTCTTTGGTAATATATGTCTTTGATGCAAAAACTAGACCTTCATACCTTGAATTTTGTGCAGAGAGGAATTTGAATTCATATTCCTTCCTCTTGCTACAGCTACAGTCTTCATGAACGAAGACCTGCAGGGTAAGCATATTCTCAGTATTTTATGGGTCAAATCATACCTGGCACTAAGGATGAAAGTAAAAACAAAAACCCTAAACCTCTGCAGGCCACAAATTCCTTACTTATCACCAGTTTTCACAAGATTTGGGATTTTCACTTCTTAGTCTTCTGGGATTTTCTTCTTCCAAGTGTGATTCTTCAGACTTCTGTCTTCCAAAGTCAGGAAGATAGAAACAAATTAGAGTAATACTTCCATTATTTGGGAATATTGCCTCCCAAGTGCCTTGTTGTACAAAGCACTGAGCACTGCCACATATTTGAGGAACCTTTTTCTGGAAAGTAGAGCTGTTTGTCACAGCGGCACTTCTCATGTACATTTTGTTTCAGGAATTAATTGTAAAAATGCAGCCCAGCTCTAGGTTCCTCCAGTCTTTTAATCTGTCTTCAGCTTTGGCATCCAGAGCAAAGACAGGATATGGGCAAAAGCACCTTGCTCAGAGTACTTCCTTACCAGTTCTCATTGTTAGTATATCATGCTTAGCCCAGAGCCACTAGTTAGGATCAGCACAACCTTGTGCTTGGCTTCCCTAAAGCCATGTAAAGCTGCAGATCACTCAGATATTCACTTTAAAATCTATTTTTGGATCTCCTGTTTGTTGCGGTTGGGAGATAGAGGATGGGCAGATGTGGGGCTTTATGATTCAAAGGTGTGCACATCCTGTTTGCAGGATCTTTTTGCAGCTACTTGCAAACTTTTGGAAAAAGGGTTAGTAACGGATGGGGCAGGGGCTCTTTGGAGAGATGTAGAAGTTGTGTTTATTGACAGATATTCAGTATTTTCAAATAAAGAAAGACTCCCTGTGCTATTCCATTCACCTAGACATGGTACACATAAAAAACATTACAATTAATTTTGAAGGCGCGTTTAGCTATCTGGGTATGCTACAAATTCACTCATTCAAGATTCTTCCCTTGTGGAGTAAATACTGATTGTAAATGAGAAGTCATTATTTTCTTTCTTTCTTTGTTTGTTTGTTTGGGTTTTTGTGGTTTTGTTTTTGTTTGTTTGGTTGGTTGGTTTTTTTTATCTTCTCAAAATTACCTGGAAAAGGTGTTCTCCCTTTCACCAGTTCATTTCTCCAGCAGCAAATGCAGCCAAATGTGCTAGTGAACAGAGTCCAAATATGAATGCTGCATGTGTTCAGCCCAATCTCTCTCCTGGCCAGGGAAACATTCTGAAAACATGGAGAGATAGATTCCTGAAAATTGCCAACAGCTTTTTACATAGAGCAGTGCTCATATCTAGCAGTTTCTAAAGCTCACAGTACTGAGTTGGAAACTTTAATGTTCCAGATAATGAGATTGGGTAAGGTCTGATGCATGCAATAACATAAGTGCATACATTCCACTTTAGTGGTTTAGCACTTGTCATCCTGTGGTTTCCAGGGTTTTTGACTCATGATACTACAGCTTTGTGTACATTTGAGCCAGTTGACTGATGCTTTTCATCTCAGAACCACATAACAGTGGACTTGTCACTCCCAAATAGATCGTGGGAAACCATTGGCAAGGACTGGACCCTCAAGGAAAGAAAAATACATGAATTTGATAGAATAAAGTTTTAATTCATATCAAAAAGAAGAAGTAAGGTTTTCGGCCTGTTGTTCTGTTGACAATTCTAAGTATATACTTCAAACAGATTAAAAATTAATTTTTATATAGATATCTGATATCAAGGGGACAGGTGTACTTTTGATAAATGATCTCTCATTTGTTTGAAATTAGGGAACTGTTAATCTGTCAGGCTACCCTGTGTTTAATGAAAAGATGATCAGAGGCACTTTAGAAGAGTATATTCATCAGGGCATAAAAAGGTAATCTCAGACATGAGGAAAGCAATTGAAAGTATTTTCTTTGTTTGCCTCAGATGTGGGAAAATAAGATGGTTTTGTTTTAGCTCCTCAATCAGTAGCCATTGCAGCCAAGTTTAGAACCTTGTTCCAGGATCAGAGGAAAAATTCTCAGTCTCAATGGATTTTACATAGAAAACAAAACTGGGAGTTAGAAACATCTGGTCCACAGGTGACTATAGTCCATGTTATCATTTCCTCTGTTCAAAATCACTTTTTTTTCTGTGTTATTCTGGGATGACAGATAGTTGTGTGCTAATGCTTAATTCTCAACAGGGATAATGATACCCTTATCCACCCTTTGCAAGCAACTGTTCAAACTGCAGTTTGATATGTTGAAAACAACAGATAATGAGCTTTGACCAAAACAAATGTATGATCTTTTGCTTCAAATTTAAAGCCTCCCTTCCTCAAGTGTTAAGAGAAAATGGAAGTTTTTCTTTCCATAGATTGAAACTTTAATACTCTGTTTAGCAATTCAACACACTAGGCTTCTGACATGTCCTAGCAGTAATGGAAATGAAGCTGGGTTTTCAATTCAGTAGTAATATGGACTTAATCCAAAATCTGATGCCACTTTGTGAAATCAAACAGTTGCTGCACAATGTGTTGTAACTGATCTACATGTTAACCTCCCCTGTACAGGCCACACACACACAGTCATGGTTTGTAAAGCTGCCTGCTTAGATATGGCCTTATTTACTTGATGTTATCATCGGCAAACTACATGTGAAAGACAGAACAATCCACTGAGTAAATCACTGGCTGTGGCTTATACCTTCCAGCAATATTATTTGGTGTAATGAAGAGAAAATTTATACAGTGTGTTGATGGGGTAAAAAAGGAAGAAGGTTATATTCTTAAGATAATTTTAAAATGGACTTTTAAAAGGTAATTTAAAAAAGATTGGAAGGGAAATAATGTATTTTCAGCACGAGAGGTGGAACAGCACATTGTTGCATATACAGCGTCCTTCAGCACAAGCTCTCCCAGGAATGCATTGCCAGTTTTACTCCTCAGGATAGTCACTGTACTTCAGCAGCAGGCAGTGTACCAGTAAATCAAATGGAAATGAAAGGGTTGGGGTAATTCTTTAGTTATCTTGTAATTCGAGGAGGTTTTTTTGTAAATTTTATGAGCTTGTATCTAAATCATTCATTGTCTGTGTAGAAGCTATAACATCAGGAGAGAAAATTCTTGTCTGTGGGCCTGTAATTAGACCTGTGGTATAAATTGCGTTTTTCAGCTAGGCTCCTGCATAGAGAGAATAAAACTGTTGAGCATTAAGCATTTCATTTATGCCAAGGAAAATACAAATACAAGGATATCCAAACACTGAATATTAATATTCAGTTTCACCACAGCTACAGTTTCCAGATATGTGAAAAATTAACATGGTGAAAAGCAAGTTTACTTTTTTTTCCTGATTTGTATGTTTACAGATAGGGAAAACAGGTGCCTATCTGCAGTTCCTCAGTATTTTGTCCCGGATGCTGATTAGACTGACAGAAGTGGATGTTTATGATGAGGAAGAAATCAACATTAGTAAGTCCCTGATATAAAGATATTCTATAGACAATAGAAAATTGTTATGCTAAATTGAAATATAGTTGTCTGTGTATTCTATGCCTATTCTATCCTATTCAGATTTGCAATTACTTTACATTATTTAAATACTGTAAGAAAAATTTTCTGTGATCTTCAACTGATACTTAAGAATATTTTATTATTTCATCCATCATTTAGAACTTAGTCATCTTCTCTTTAAGCAAAGAACATACCTCTGTTTTTGGTGGAAAGGGATCAACAGCATTTATGTATATTAAACGATATCCAGCCATTGGTTTTCAGTGTAGAATTGGAATGAAGTTTTGTGGTAAAAGGAATCATTGAAATTTTGGCAGATTTATACCATGAGGAGCAACGTCGTATTTTCTAAGTACGCAAGACTACCTGAGGGAAGGAAGTTTCTGCCCTCTAATAGATAATTTTAGTCCATACTTGCTTTATTTACAGCGTATTACTCCTCTGTGTTTCCAGATGTATTTCTGTAGCTCAGATAGGACATGAAGATAATTTTTAAAAGGCAGAGTTGTGTTGAGGTATGAGGTACATTTGTGCAAAGGTTTACCTCTTGGTGCATAATGATACTGTGTCATCAGATTAATGAAAGAAAAAGTGAAGCAGGTACAGGGAAATAGGTACAGGGAAAACCATCTATAGCAATATAAAGAGCTTTAAAAAGTTCTGAATTCTTATTTTTCAATAATATCATAGACATAAAAGAAGAGCCTGATCAATACCACCGGCAGCCTGGAGATACATGGCCAGATTTGGAGAGATTTAAGAAGATGCCTTTTGACTACACTATCCATGATCCAAAATATGAAGATGCAAGTCTGATTTGTTCAAAGCTTCAGACTATAAACAGTGAAGGTTAGAATTTTAAAAATCTAGATTGGTACACATATATGTATTTATTTGCTTTTAATGTGAGAATCCTGTTAAACTTTTAAGCTGAGTTAAAATATCAGAATTGCATTTGACAAAGTAATAGTGAAAAAAGATTTCAAGTTTTCCGGATGAAGTACCAGAGTATGACCCTTACAGATTACTTATGGAATATTATATGGGTAGTCTTTTATTAAAAAAGCTCTAATTCCACAATAAGTTTGTGGTTTTTAATTGGTTTATAAAGTCGGATTGTCCTGCTCTGTAGAAAGGAAACGTTTTATGTAAGTAAAGTTAGTTATGTACTTAAAAGTGTCTATAGGTATATTTTTTAGGTTTTAGGTTAGGTTTGGAAAGCATGGGATTACTATGTCCAGATTTAGACTCCTGGAGTATTGATGTGTGAATTACTCCTCTGAATTAGCCAGCTGGACATACACAAGCCCATGGGACTGGGTAGCAGGGAGGTAACACTGCCATTCACAAAGACCTTGGCAGGCTAGAGAAGTGGAACCTCCAGGAAGAACCCTCAGGAACAGGACCCTGCTGAACAGTTCACCAAATGTGCCCCTTGTACTGGGGATAGAATCATTTTTTTTCAGCTGTACAAGTTTGGGGCCAGCTCTGTAGACAGCAACTTTGATCAAGGTGACTTTCTGGTCCTCATCAACAATAATTTGAACATGAGTCAATAGTTCTCCACTGGGTTAATGGCTTACTAATAATCTAGCAACAGGTCAGGGGAAGTGGTGATTCTTCTGTGATGGCAATTCTAAGGCCATGTCTGGGTATTCTGTCAAGTTTTTGGCTTCCCAATATGAGAAAGATGTTGACATAGAGAAGTGCGGCTTGTGAGCAGCCACCAAGATATGAAGAATATTGGAGTGAATTGGGTTTGTTTCATCTGGGGAAGCCTAGCAGGTGCATCTGAATGCTGTCTTCAACTTCTTAATGGCAATTTATAGACACAAACTATTATAGATACACAGCATAAGGACAAGAGACAACAGACACAAGTTGAAATATGGGAAAGTACAATTAGATAGTGTGAAAAATATTCTCAGAATAAAAGTGGTCAAACCATGGAGCAGGTTGCCCAGAAAGATCGTGGAAGGTCCACTATTGGTGATTTTTAGAACTTAACATGACAAAGAACAGCGTTGAGCAACCCGATCTAATGCTGAAAATCTGAGTGAAAGATGAAATAACAAAGTCCTTTTCAGCAGAAAATACACCTCATCTTGCCTCAGTCTCTCACAAAGGGAACCCTTTGAAAAATATGGATATACACTACAGAGCAACATCATTAAATTGCCAAATTCATTTCACATAATCTGTGATGTCGTAACAGAATGGCAAATGCCATAAGGTTCTTTTTTACTATTTATTGCTTTTGTAAGCATTCAACCAATAATAGCAACAATGATAATTTTAATGATCAGGCATTGCTTACATCTCAGCCTTATGTGAAATCTGTACAGAATTATCATAATTATGAATTTGTAGATAGTTCTTTGTAGTTCCCATTGCTGTACATAGCAATTTATAAAATATACTGTGCTCAGAATGAATTCACAGTTTGTTTTGTATGTGTTTTATATTGCCATTTTTCGTAGAGGCTGATTTCAGTGACAGAAACAGTCTGACAGAAACAAGAGAATACATTCTAGCCTTGAATATATGTTACATTTAATTTGTTTAATTTCTTAATAGACAGATCAATGAGCAGGAGACAGGAAGATATGTACACGTGCCGTCAGACAACTAGGATGAGATTGTCCAAGTATGCAGCATATAACACCTACCATCACTGTGAACAGTGTCATCAGTATATGGGTTTCAATCCCAGGTACCAGGTAAAGATTTCCAGATGTTACTCTGCAGATCAGAAGCTGAAGCAGACACAACCCAAACACAGTTTGTGTACATTCACTGTATGTAAATTGGCTTAAGAAGTTGTATATGTGTACACATACAGCTGATTTACAGATTTTGTTATTTCTTGAGGTTTGCCTGCTTTGACCAGGCTGCAGGTTTGGGGAGATCAGAGGACTGATCCTTGTGTCATTTACACTAGTTTATTCAGTGCTGTGATCTACATGTGTACTACAAGTTAAAACTACTTTCCCAGTAAACTTTGCACCTGAGTAGCTGCAACAGGTGCTACTTCTGATACAGGAGTAGTCCAGTACAGAGCAGTCTATGTGTGGTGTACAGCTTGCTCTTACTGAGAGTAACTCTCTAATTTCCTGCCTATTTTAGTGTGAGGAAGAAGGTGCCAGCAATGCAAGTATTGGTTTTTATGTATCAGTATTTCCAAAAGCCAAGAGTAGCCTATGTTGGTTCCATCTGCAAGATGAAGCTGAAACAACTGTTTCAAAAGAGGGAACACTTTAATATGTATTTTTTTTTTAGTATCAGCTCTAGCCTAGGGAATACTGCTTAGCACTTATGAATAATGAAGTAAAATCTAATGCCATACAGTAAGTGACTGTAATCTGTTTATCAGTTTTATAAATGTATATAAACTACACTGAGACCTTGTAGTTTGACTTTAACTGGAATGATCATATTTTTCCCATCCTTAGATTTATGAGTCCACTCTGCATGCATTTGCCTTTTCCTATTCTATGCTGGGAGAAGAGATTCAGCTTCATTTCATCATTCCAAAATCAAAGGAGCATCATTTTGTCTTTAGCCAACCAGGAAGACAACTGGAAAGCATGAGGCTACCACTAGTCACAGATAAGGTATATGGATATTTTTATTTATATTTATGGCCATATATGGGGGAGAGACATCACCAATTTCAAAATTTGTTGAATTAGTATTCTCTATACTACTACTCCTACTGTCAAGAGACAATGAAGATGTCCTTATACTAAGCCTGTATTTTCTCCCAGAATAGGATACATGAAAAAAAATTGTCGAGCCACCAATAAGCTCCTTCTTTTGCTCATTATCAAAGTTGATCCTTTGGTTCCTTTTTCCATTCACTTGATCCAGTCAAAAGATTTGTGCTGTAGTTTTGGAGTAAGGTGTATCTTACTGTCTTATATGGACCTAAATCCTTTTCCAGATCTAGCTTCAAGGTACCTATGCACTTGGCAGGTCGAGGTGAGCAGTCCTGTCCATTCCACCACACTCTCATCAGTCAAATAAGCCAAGTGATAAGAGTTTTCTTTTTTCCAACTCTTATAAAAGTTGTTTTTTTTCCTGTCAAGGAAATCTAAAATGAGTCAGTTTGTCTAGTGTTAGTGGATCTGGTTTATTCTCCTGAAGAATCTTTTTCTGCTTTCTCTCTCCGGATTAAAACAGAGCCTCACACTTCTTTTTACCTACAGAGTGAAGATTACATAAAAAGCCCCACTTTTACTCCCACCACTGGTCGTCATGAACATGGGCTTTTCAATTTATATCATGCAATGGATGGAGCCAGTCATTTGCATGTTTTAGTTGTCAAGGAGTATGAAATGGCCATATATAAGAAGTATTGGCCCAACCACATCATGCTTGTTCTTCCAAGCATTTTCAACAGTGCCGGAGTAGGTAAGTGCAACAAAAACTTCTAAAAAATGTGGACATGCAACTTGGGCCCTTGAGGTGTTGTTACTCAACAATGAAATGTAGACACACACCTTGTAGCTAGGATGTCTGATCTGGTGATCTGGACTCCCTCTGAAAACAGTGTGTCACAGCTGAAGATACACTTCTCTTAATCCAGGACACCTAAAGCAAGCTCAATGAATTGCACCCTAGAAATGCTTAACTCTATTCTATTGACTTTGAAAGAAGCTGAGGGTGTTAACTCAGATGGACTCTGTTTCCTTGTGGAAATAAGTTGTGTATTATTTGCATGGTCAGTGATGCTGTGGTTGGGTACATCCCTTAGGTAGGTTCTGCTAATATAGCATCTGTGAAATATTCAGCCCTTTGCTTGTGCTGCTGGAACAACTTATATACAGCAGTAGTGACAAACATTCAAAATAGATCATCAAGGACAATTTCCCATGTCATTCAGCTGGTCAGTCAACATATCTAACTCTTTGCACTAAGATGCTAGTGGACACAAATATTTGTCAGGTTAAAAGAAGTAGTTACTAAATCCTTAAGACACTAGCAAATCTTTACCACAGAAGTCGAACTTCATTTTGCATCCTTCCCAATGTGGTTCTTAAAGTCACTTGCTTGGCA
Source organism: Platysteira castanea (assembly GCA_013397175.1). Classification (NCBI taxonomy): domain Eukaryota; kingdom Metazoa; phylum Chordata; class Aves; order Passeriformes; genus Platysteira; species Platysteira castanea. The sequence goes on from VYXC01009309.1 coordinate 116,330, forward strand.
AGTGACACAGCCAAGGCTTTGGGCTCTAGGTGATGTTGGGTTGTTAAAAACTCCAGAGTGATTCATACCCTTGTCTGCAGAAATATTCGTTTCAAAAAGCTTCCAAGTTAAAAGCAAACAATTTCTGCCCCTACTTTTAATCTGATGGTTTATGCCCATGGTTTCAGGTGCTGCACACTTCCTGATAAAAGAGTTGTCCTATCATAACCTGGAGCTTGAACGGAATCGGCAGGAAGAGCTGGGGATAAAACCCCAGGATATTTGGCCTTTCATTGTCATTTCAGATGACTCCTGTGTTATGTGGAATGCAGTAGAAGTTGATTGTTCAGGAGACAGGAAAAGGTAAATAGTGTAATATATGCTTTTTCAGCTGATCTCTTATAACCTTTCTCTGTGTATAATTTTGAAATTATGTTTGCTATACTACAACTTCTACCCTGTACAAGCAGAGAATTATATTTGCCTAAGGAGAGTACTCTCCTAGGCATCCATCTTCACATAGCAAAGTGTAGTCCCTGTTTTTCATTCCTGTCCCCTGAGGATTTATGTGCCCTGAGCCATCGCTGTCCAAGCTAGAGTTACTTGGACTGCAGATTTCAGACTCTGTAAACACTCCCTGATACACTGGACAACATGGACACTTACATGTACATTTTTCATCAACTTTTTCTAGGGAAGCTAAATGGCAATTCTGTGCAAGTGGTGCAACAGATTTCCTTTGGCTCTTTTGTCAGTCCTGGTCTGCATGGCTTCTTTATAAGTTGCCCAAATCCCTGAACTAGTATTTTTGTTTTCATTACTTTAGAATGTTGTTTGTGCTAGATATTTTTATCTATTCCATGAACAGTGCCATGCAGAATTTACAGCAAACTTTCAGAGAGAATGAAACTCAATGAAAACCGAGATTTGTGGACTCTAGAGATGGGCTAGAAGGATCTCAATACTTTGTGCTTAAGTTATGGCACAAGTCAGCAACCCTCCAAGATTCATTGGAATATTATCTAGATAACTTTAAATGTTTATGTATCTGAGTGAATATTTTGAGAGATCTAGAGGAAGTTTCAGATATTTCATACCAGTCCCCACCACATAAGCACCAGTTAATTTTAAGTTTTAGCTAGAGTGAGAGACAAAAAAATACAGTAAACTAAGACAACACTGGAGTTATCTACCTGAAAGTTATAACAACTCCTAACTGTTAAGAAATGCTCTTCAGCTCAAAGAGATTCTGAATGTTCTCTATATATTTTAAAATTAACATATTTTCATAATTATTGTAGTGACTATACATGGACTGAAAGGAATGTTTCCCTGAAGCAAATTCTGCAACATATTGAAGCAACTCCCAATGTCACTCATTATGCCCTAATTGGGATGAGGAAATGGTCCAGTAAAACAAACAGTGCTGAGATCAAGGAACCATTCTCCTGCTGCCATGTGCATGACTTCATTATGCTGAATGTGGATCTGACACAGAATGTACAGTACAATCAGAACAGGTATGTAAATCAGTAGCACCTTTCAATAGAGATAATGAACCAAACAGAGAAAGTTTTACAAAAGCTCTTGTTGTTTTTTTAGGGAGGTTATGAATGGCATGCAGACAGATTTTGTTTTCTTACTGGTGATTCAAATCCTTCCCAAGCTTCCAGAAGTTGGAAAAAGACATTAATTTCTACAGTTCCAATAAAACAGTCATATTTGAATGACAGGGTAGACGCACTCAGCAGTGTGCCCTGCAGTACTGATGTGCTCCAAGTGGCCTTTGGTAAATACTGTGCTTCCCCTCTTGTCTGCTTACCTGCTCTGCCTTCCAAAGGAAACGGGGGTGTATGGCTGAATGGTGCATAGCCAAATCTTGTTCTGATATGTATCTGTACTTTTTGCCCTGAGTAGCACAAAACTGCAGCATACCACGTGTGCTCATCAGGACAATCAAAAGAAAAGAATAAATAAGTCTTGTTCACATTGTTGGTTGTTTTTCACATTTGGCTGTCTCAGAAATCCCACCTTTTCATTTATTGTGACACTTAGGATATATCAGATTATAATGTTGTAATACACAGTATTACCGCAGTTACAAGAACTGTATTTACTATGTTCATAATCTCACAGAATTTTACTGATCTGGGTGAAATAAACTGTGGGTTTCCCCCCATTCCTGAAGGACTTATCACTAGAGGTGGGATTCACTTGTCTAAAACTGGTCTTTCAGCGCCTTAGAATATGGAAGACATCCATATGGGGCTGGCAGGCATGACATGAAATCTGTGTGGTTTTCTGTAAGCCAGGTGGGTTACCCCGGGTAATTAAAATGGCTCTACACAGCTACACTTGGGTAACTGAACATCAGTCACTGCTTTTCAGAAGAACTCTCCTAACCCAGGAAGTCTTTTGAAGTACAACTTACTTATAAGTGCAGGGAAGCATTCTGCTTTCATTATTTCGTGAATAAACAGATGATCTGTATTTCTATTGCCACCAGCCTGACACTTTAAAAGAGCATTTTAAATTTGCCCCTGTGCATCTCCTGGGACAGAACTGTGCTCCCAGGCTGCCTGTGTTACCTTATGAAGCGTTATGTATGAAGGACAAATGGAGACAATGACAATAAAGCAAAATGAGTACAAGCAACGATGTTGAAATGTCAGGAATGCCACATCCCATCACCCATTTCCTGCCTCTGTCTTTGAACCATGCAAGGCCCACAGTAATCCTGTGTGTGGGTACTGCTGAGTGTGAAGTATTGGATGACATTCCAAGCCTGGGCAAAGAAAAGGGTACATTTTAAAACACACAGACAGTGACAGTCAGGGATGCCAAATAACCATGCAGATATTGCTAAGATCAAAGACAAAACTTTTAAAACCTCTAATTGAATGCCATGTTTCTCACTGATGCTGACTGTTGCTCTGATTGCTCAGTTCGCTTAAACTCAAGCCCTGAATGTCAATCCAGTGGTTCTGCACGTCATCCTGTTTCCTTTGTAATGAATATATTCAAAGTGGAGAACTGAGTCTGAATTTTCCAGAGATCAGAGTATTTGAATTTAGTCAGCCTTAGGAGTTTACCTTTTATTTTGTTCCATCATATTTTTTTAATGGGTCAAATTTAGTTCAGGGATGTTTGCCCTCATTCTGCTTAATCTATTCCTGTATCCCAGCAGTTCTTTCAGAAAATATTCTGAGGGGAAAATGAGTAGTCAGATACCTCTGTGCATTTGATAAATCAAATATAGGGCCTCATCCATTTCCTTGGAAGTCAAAGGAATTAATTTCCTTGACCATATTTGGGGTAGTAATGTATGTAGCAATTTCTTATGACTACATTATTTTAGTAAAAGGCAACTAAAATATTTTAACTCCTGGGTATTTTCCTTGGCAATTTACTGCCTTTCCACTGTATGCTTTTGATCCTTTCCCTCCCTAAGTGTTTTCCTCCCTCATTCTGATCTTCTCAAACTGATTCCAGCTTAGTTTATTATTAGAAAGTTGAAGCCCCTTTCCCTGACTGATAGGCACTGGTGGAGGGTCAGTATGTTTGATACCTGTCCTTCCTATGGTGCTGATCAAAGGCTCTGAGTGCTTGTATTTGTCAGTGTGTGATGAGAAACATTCCTCTGACCTGCTATGATTTTATTCTTTCCAGATTTACATGTGATGATGTTGACTTCAACCTGCGTGTCCACAGTGCTGGCCTTCTCATCTGTCGGTTCAACCACTTCAATGTCATGAAAAAGCAAATTGCAGTAGGAGGACAACGATCCTTCCACATAAAGTCTAAGGTGGGGACTGAGACCTCTGTTGCAATGTTGTTAAAATTCTGTTTTCTATTTTTGTACCTTTTAACCAGGAGACCTGAGGTATTTTGATGCATCATCTGTTGCCAGTAATGGAGTATGTCTGCCATGTGGGGCTTTATTTATTTATTTATTTATGAAATCCACAATATTCTTGTCATAAATACATCTTTCCTTAATAATTTCCCTTTAAAACTTTGAAAAACACGTATAGTGTCTCGTTGCAATCCAAGTAAACATTTACTATGTGGATTTTATCTACAGATATAGAATTGCTCATCTTTATGTGACTTCATAGGTAGGAGTATTTTGAGTTCAAAGAAGAAACCTCAAAGACTATAAACACAAATATAGTTGTGTGAAACTGAAACTTTTTTGATAGCAGATATTTTTGGCTGAATAACTTTTCTTCTTATGTAAAACTTAGATTTTAGGGTAGAGATCTGTTTTATACAAACCAGAATTCATATAAGTACATCTTGATTGATTAAGATTGATCTGTATGAGAAATATTTTTTCCTCGTAGGTATCTGACACTCCAGTTTCAATCTCCCCTGCTCAGTACATTTGTGCTCCTGACAGCAAGCACACCTTCCTGGCAGCACCTGCTCAGCTGCTCCTTGAAAGGTATCTCCAGTATCACAGCCATCGCTTCTTCCCTCTCTCACTGAAGAATTATAGCCATCCAGTGCTCTCTGTGGACTGTTACCTTAACTTAGGACCACAGGTACTGAACAAAACAATCTCTAAGTAGATGTAGAAATTTGTAGGCTCTGTTTTGGATGGGTTAGTTGATGTATTCTTTAATAATATTTACACAGCCTTTGAAGAATGAGGTACATCCCTATAATGTTAAAATCAAATTCTTAGCCCCATAGAGATATTGTCAGAGGCTTCAACTAAAGTATATTGAGAGCAATCACAGAATTGTCCTAAATACTAATATAGTCTGTGAAGTGTTTTCTCAATCTGCTATAATTTGGCTCTTCCTACAGAAAATTTCTTCCACAAGAGGGTTTTACAAATACTAGATAACCCTTAGAAAGCACTTCAAATATATACAGATGTTTTAGTTCACTTTAGACTGATAAGCTGAGGCAGAGAATCGAATACTAGACAACCAGTTGGAATGGGAGAAGCTGACATTAGGTCTCAGGAGCTGTTGGCTCTCTCTAATGATTTTGGATCTAAAGCCAAGGTCATACTTCAACTCAAATATGTCGATAGAAATTTGGTACTAGGGTGGTGTGGTTCAGGAGAGATGGACCGTTTTTACCTCCTGACTTGAATGCTAAATGAAATTCAGTCTTGCTGGGTTTACTGAACTTCTCTTCCAAAGAACTGTGTAATAACCTTCCCATGTATACTGCTCCCAGAACATTTTGAGTACTTGTGCTTTTGTTCCCACCATGTTTGGAAAAACAAACTCTGTGGGAGGGTGTTGTACTGTTACTGTCTTCATCCATTGCATCCTTTCAGCTCTAGCCCATTCAGCACGTGAAATGAGTTCAATTTCATTCTGGAATTGCTGCCTGAGCTGGAATATGATACAACAGGATTGAAGGAATATGGAATAGACATACTGGTACAGAGTCTCAGTTGCTGTGGTTCAACCTTCCTCCACTGAATTATGCTGAGCCATGCCAGATGAGGATCTGCCCCAATTAAGTAATACAGTGGTACTTTGGAAATAAAGCCTTGTGTGGAAGATTCCTTAATGTGAATTTATAAATCCTGAAAGAGGGCTGTAAATATTCCCTGTTCCTAGTGGATTTCAAGAGTAGCCATAAAAGCAAACTAGGCAAGAGGAAACCTCATACATTCATGTATATGCACAGCTCTACTGACTTGAGTAATCCTATCATAATGTAAATGAAATTTGGAATTTCTAAGGGTCCTTTTCATGTCTGACTGCACAGTTACTGTATTTACTCACATATAAATAAAATGTGCTGAGCAAGTTGCAGCATTATGGTTGTGGGGAGCTCTTCTTACTGCAGCTTTCAAACTCTATCACATCCAAGCCTTGTGATAGTAATAATAATGAATAGTAACAATACAGAGTTATGAATTGTGCTTTTTGTATATTGTTGATAAGTAGTAGGATTTTTTGGAAGGAATTATAAAGCTCACAATATTTGGAGTTGGAAAGGAAGCCTGAATTTGAGTCAGGTGCAAATACTGGAAGCTTCATATAAATTCTTAGCTTTATATGGAAGCTTGAAAGATGTTAATTTTTTTCCACCCTCTCCCAATCAGATTGCAGTTTGCTACGTGAGTTCTCGGCCTCATTCTCTAAATATCAGTTCCTCTGGTTTGACATTCAGTGGTCTCCTGCTGTACCTCTGTGACTCCTTTGTTGTAGCTAGCTTTTTGAAGAAGTTTCATTTTCTTAAAGGTGAGCTGCAATAATTTTATTACAAAGAATTAGATGACATGGTCTCTGGGAACATGGGGAAAATCTATTTTATATGAAATCTATATGCATATATATGTATATGCATGTATTCATATTTGTCTTTATATGTCCCACCCAAATTTGATGCTTGATAATGCTGGCTCTTCACTGTAGTAAAGTGGTATATAGCAGTGCTATAAGTTCTGCAGATTTCTAAGTGTGAGGGAATGTTGGATCCATATTATCATGCCTAGAGTATGTGCACAACTCCTTACTCTGTGTTTGAAAACTGAGTATTGAAGATTTATGCATGAAACATTTCCTTGCTGTGTTCTTGGAGGTTTTCTAAATTTTGACAGAAAATGGGTGATGGACAAGCCTCTATCAAAATCTATTTTCTATTTTTAGAAATAGAAACTGGCTCATTTAAAATTTATTCCTAATACCCAGTTTCTCCATGTAATCCTTATGATGGTGGATAGCAGTGGAGACAATTAACTTCCACTTTTGTTGCAGACAGTCACACTGCAAACTTCTTTTGGATTGCTCTGCTACTACCTTAGGCATTTGGTGCTCTGGGGATTTGTTTCACTCAGCTATAACTGTCACTGGGAGAAGAGCACGGTGGTTAGTGCCTGTTGAAACTGGCAGAGTTGTTACAAACTGCTGTGTTCTTTGTTGCATCTAAAACAGAGGCTACCAGTCAGTCTTGTTTTGCATAAACCAGTCAATTTTTATATCATGTAGCACAAAGTATGTTTGCATTGGGATTTCTCCATCTCCCCTGGCAGTCTACTTGATTTTCTAACCTGTCACATGAGAATTAAACACCATGTGACTGTCTGTCTTGTTTCTTTTTATTATATTCACAGGATTTTTTTTTGTCTTGGGCATTACCACTTCCCTCACAATCTCTCATTTAGATTACTGAATGCTGGTGAGGTAATTATTTCCTCTTAAAGGAGGACTTTTCTCAGAAGCCAGGAAGCCATGCCTGCAAGTTCAAGTGGTTATCAGCATGCCAGTCAGGACAGTTGGCATTGGTTACTGAAGTATGATTTTTTTTTACTTTAGCATTTTGGGTTTGCCGGTGTCTGTAGCCACATAGACCAGATTCTTTGTTGCCAGCACATGAGTTTACAAATCCAAAGACCACTAAAATTTGTGATTAGTTTTAAAGACATGTTTAGACCATTTCTGGGCAGCAAAGCACAAAGAGCGTAGTCAGCCATCACAGTGATTGACTTGTGGGTTTTGCTGAGTGAGAGTTTCACAAAACAAAGGTAATGATCAGAAGGGCTACAATAGGAATGGATGTAGGGTTTTATCTGGTTTGCTACCAGGACCCATCAGCACCTCCTTAGACCTGCCAGTTTTACCTTTCCTACCCTAAGGAGCACCGAAAGTCCTGCTATTCCTGTCTGCTAGATGCTTACGAGGTACCTTGAGTTACAGAAGAAGATCCTGACAAATAGGTAGCTGAACATAGCTCTCCTCAAGTCCTACCTCAGTGGCCTAATTTTCTCCCAAGCCCATTTGTAACCCTTGATGTGAAAGTGGTGAAGTTCTCCATGCCAAAGGGTGGTGGGAGGTAGGTGATCTGAGACCAAAGGAGATACTCACGTGGGTTTCTTTTGAACTGTTTGCCTAGGTGCCACCCTGTGTGTGATTTGCCAGGATCGCAATTCTCTCCGCCAGACTGTTGTCCGCTTGGAGCTGGAAGACGAATGGCAGTTCCGGCTGCGGGATGAATTCCAGACTGCCAATGCCAAAGAGGACAGACCACTTTTCTTCCTGACTGGACGACATATTTAATTGAAAAGAGACACATTTCCTGAATGACACAAGACACTAATAGCCACCATCTCATGAAATTACTTTTGAGAGGCTCTACTTTCTGAACAGAAACAGGACTGTTTTCTGCTGTTTATTAGAATGATATCTAATCAGACAGTTTAACATCATATTTACAAACATTGAAGTGACTTTTCTAATTTAATGTTCTGATGGAAGTCATCCCTAATTCCTGATAGAGACACATGGTGGAAAGCATTTTGTAGCAGAAGAGAGGTCAGTGAGTGCACTTCTTCTATGACAAAGAAGACTACACACAAGTTCATAACAAAAAGTTTTAGGAAACTTTTTGTACATTCCAAAAATAGGAAATGTAAATTTAGGAGCAGGTTTTGGTTTACAAGTCTTATTTATTAAAGTTGGCATAGGGCAACAGGAGTTGTTACGGTTCTCTAGCAGACTGCTACTGATTGATCCACGTAGGCTTTTTATATGAAGATTTGTAAAGTATATTTCTTTAATAGTAAGAACTCAGTTGGAGCTTTAATTTTTGGGATAAGTGCCACACTGGATAGTTTTACCATGCAGGACTGTTGGAGTAGAAGCATAATAGTATGTCTGGTTTTATTAGCATAAGGAGGAGAGTTAACAATGATGGTAAAATGAGATCTGAACATTTAAACCTGAAAATGATATTAACTTGAATTACTGAAAAGATCAAATGGTGGGACTGACCTGCAAGTGATTTATTCCGTCTAGAACAGTGATGTTTTGTGACTGAGTTGTAGACTGGCTGTAGACTTCAAGCTGAGGCAAATGCACTCAGGAAAGCAGATGAGATGATTCTAAAACACTCCCAATACACTTTCTGGGGATATTTTCTTGCCAAAGTGCTTCAAAGGAGTGAGAAAATGGAGATTACATTGCTGAGAAATTCAGGTGAAAATCTAAAAACATGTTCTAAAATGGCACCGGGCATTGTGATATTTCATATGCTCTAAATGTGAAATCAGTGATCACTGTCTTTGTCTCAGTGTTTGGAAATGCTGTCTAAGTTGCAAACTTCCTGTTTGTCTTTATAGAATCAGTGCTAACATCACTCAGTCAAGGTGTAGGAAGGATGAGTGTAGACATTGTCAGAAGATATCTAATATTGGGGCAGGCCTTTCTTGCTGGATACACCAGTGGTGGGGATCATTGACTTCATACAGATTAAATGCTTTTGGGTGGCTGAATCTGTTACAGTACTGGCCTTGAAATGCAGACATTGGTATGACTATGCCGAAAAGCTAATTTAAGTTATTTTACAGAGAAAATGTAAGTTCTGTGAGTTGTGAATTCTGTAAGAGATGTGGATTGATATCTACAAGGCAACTGCTAGCAATCAGTGTGCTTCTATATTTCATTGTCCTTGTTTCAGAGTGAGAATTCACTTTAAGTTTTGTGAAGGAAGGTGAGCATTGTCCTGTGTAAATAGTATTAACTGTTCAGCTTTCACCAGTTGATTAGTTGATTTAAACTTTTTTTAAGGAAGTGTGACATTTATGTCTAATCCATCTTTTATAAATAAAGTTCATGCTGCATGGATATGTGTCTTGGTGATGTACTGGACCAACAAGTACACACACATTTTTGTAGTGGAAAAAAACAAAGGAGAAATGTTGACTGAAAGGAGTTAATATAATTAAGGAATGACCTGAGCTGATCAAAAGAAAATACAGTACTGCTTAATGGCCTACAACATAACACAGCCTCAAAGGTATAAGAGGTTTTGAGAGAACTCAAATCTAAAGAAAGTGAGTTGAAATTTCCTTTCCTGTAACCAAATATTTATACAATTTATGCCAAATGTCCATTAATTTTTTCTGTGTTTTAGATCTGAGATTTGCTTTGTCAGTCTTTAGACAGCCACTTTCTCCAAGAAACTAAAAGAGGCCTAAAGTACGAAATAAAAAAATAAATAAAAATAAAGTACATCATTTCTTAACATTCTCTTTTGCCACAAAGTCTCCAAAACTTTGACAAAATACAGCTGGTAGTCACCTGAAGCTATCATACTCCTGAGTGTTGTTTCATGTTAACCTTTTTCCTCCATGAGTTACCTACACACTGTATCCTGTCTGCAGGATAGGAGTCCCATGGCCTGGCCTCAGCAGACCTCTGTGTATTGTGTGACCAAGGGCAATCATTCTCCATCAGGGACTACACATATGAGCAACTGTATGTGATGAAACTTTCATGCACAGCCCATTGTCTTGGAGCACATCCTGTAATAAGACCAGATATGCCCTAACTCTGTGACCAAAATGCAGGTACTTCCTGTCATGCTGTGGGCGCAACTATCCACCTACATGGTAGAAAAACACGGCATCTTGCTCACAGGATGCCAGAAAATGATGGTGGATGACTCAGGGAGAGACACTCTCCAGAGCTCCATCCAAAAGTTTCTTCATACCTGACCTAGTTTACAAGCTAAGCCCCTCTAGAGTGTAAGCTTTCATGGAGAGGGCAATGTAGGATTTGTGTCCACCGGGGACTCTGAAGTGATAAAGTAATGCAGATAAATAATAATCATAAATTAAAGTAAATCTGTTTGGGTGGGACTGGCATCCTGTGCTGCAACTCTTGGTGCTGTAGTTCTTTACCATATGTACATATGTAGGGCTGGGAACCCAGGTCCCAGCTCCACACTTCTCTTGTCTTTCTTTTGTGAGAAGGCATTACTGGCTGTCAGTCCTAGTGATCTTTGTGAGAAAACTTGGCTCATACCCACTGTGCACTCAAACCTTTTAAGTATTTCCTTTCTGGTTTTGGGTATGGCAAGAAAGCAGAGCTCTCCATCCCATGGATTCACTTGATAATGTGATAGCAAACAAACTTTTTATAGCCTCTGCCTTCTTCTCTAGCACCTTCTATGCTTTCTGATTTAGTCATCCACTAGTATCACCAGGTAGTATTATTAGCATGTTCTGAATTGTGTGTCAGAGAGGGAAGTAGGCTATGATTCAGCTTCTGCAAAAGACATAGTCCAAATATAGAGAAGATTATTGGAAAAGTGACATTTTTTTCCTTCCTACCCTCCTCTCTTCTCTATTAAAGCACTCTTCACAAGCACTTAAGCACTAATGTTTGGTATCTAATCACTAGAGGATGTAAGGGACTTCATCCCTCCCTAGCAAGTGCCTCCTGTTGTGGTGATAGGGAATGTACTGATCTCAGCTCCCACTCTGCATCTAAAAGCAGCTGCTAAACATTGCTTGTGAGGGGGCTGCTTCTCAAAGGCTGTATCTGTGACACTCTGTGGTGAAAGTGTCACTCACACAAAGAGGTAAAATAAACCCAAATGACGGGTGGGGGACAGCTCCATAGGGTAGAAAATGAAGAGCAAGTGAAAGGGGGGCTATGAGCAGAGCCAGCAGCACGGAAGAAGCTGGGGGCAAGTTGAGCTCCTGGCTGCAGTAGGAGGTGTTTGCAGGGGCACAAGGACCCCGGGCAGGGACTGTGTGCAGTGTGAAAGAATCTGGATTTCTATGGCAGTTGGAATTCATGTGGGTATCATGAGCAACCAGCTCAAGAGGACCCACCCACCATCTGCCATGGGCTGCTGGTCTGGTCTGGTCTGGCTGTGGGGGTGAGTGAGGATTGCGAGACATCACTCCTTCCTGGGGTTCATTCCCCAGCCGCTACCACAGTGCCTGTGCCAGAAATGACTGTGCCAGAGCTGTTTCTCAGGGTGGTAAAGCATTGCAATTATCACGAACCACAACCTCTGCTTGCATCCCTCTGTCATGCGTGGCTTGCCCAGAGTGCACAGCCCTGCACACTACTGGGCAACCAGAGCCCGAGGCACAGCCTCACGCCACGCCATGCCACGCCACGCCACGCCACACCACACCCAGCTGCCACACCGCCTTTCCACCCTCCCACCACAGTCCGCTGCTCCCACATCATCCCCTCAGCAGCAAGTCTTAATATTTCATCAGCTACCACTGAAATATGGTGGATATACTGGTGTGAAAAAAATCCATATTCTTCCCTTTTTCCTACTTCCTGAAGGGTACAGCTCTTCAGTGAATAGTAAAGCTAGTCCCATACATCCTCTGCCTGCTGATTGTCTCCTGTCCCTTATCCTTGCTCCAGTCTACACCCGAATAAATACTCAGTGGTTTTGGTAGTTTGCAAATGTTTTTATAACAGTCCCGGTTCTGTTTTGACAGCTCCCCAAATAACTATTGATGATTGTGAGGACACAACCCTGGCAGTTTTGAGGCAATAGTCCAAATGCTAACATTGCCCACTGCTGACATATTATTTGGCAAGGAAGTGATGGGGTGGCAGTGATATAACAACAAGACTCCTGTGCTGTGAGAAAAAGGCATTAGGAATCAACTGCCATGATTTTAAGAAAGACTGCATAAAGCAGTTTCATACATAAATGTGGTGTTGATAAAAATCCTCAAGGAAACTGAAATTTTTGATTCAGATTTACACAGTAATATAAACAGAAGGAAATTTCTCCACACTATTTACATGACCAATGTGTTGATTATGCGCTTAAACCATGAACATACTATGGAGTATTATTCTGTCAGTGCGAGCTGTAGTACTGTGGAAAATAATGACTGGCACCATTAACAGTAACTAAACAGTATTCTTTATGCTTAGAGACAACAGGACTGACAGGAAAGTGGGTTTTTACTTGTTACTACCTATCAGGACAATTAACAGCTTGGAGAACAGATACTGGCTCAGAGGTTATTGCAGTAATCACGGGGTTGATTCTGCATGATAAGATATACTTTCATATATGGGCTTTTGCAAACACACAGAACCTTTTCTTTTATGGTGATAGTGTGATTTCTCTCTACTAGACCTTAAATTATTCTTGTAAATACTGTTTATTTATCAGCCATAAATCTTGAAGTTCTCTCCCAGATAAGATGGCACCTGTATTGGGGCAGGCTGGCAGCCCTATGTACCCTTCTGAAGTCCCCCACTAGAATCATGTTTGGTCTGAATATGCAGCATCTTAAACTTTACCTCTGCAGGAGTTGCAAATCAGGAGGGTTATGACTCAGCATCTACGTTAGGTAGATTTTATTTTTGCTTTCTCAATATAGCTCTCTTAATATACATGGTGCCATAAATTGCCATGGGTGTTTATGAGACAAAAACCTTTACAGAAAGAAAGTGGAGAGAGCAGGTCCATAAGCTTTGTCCATGGAAACTACTGTAATGTGAGAAGACTGGAGAAAGTTAAACTATTTTAGGAGAGTGATGCTGTTCCAGTACAGTAGAGTTGTGATTGTATTTTAAAATACCTTAAATTAATCATTAACTTGAAAAATTATTCTGTTAAAATAAGATGACTGTTATCAGTTCGGCAAAATAAAGTTCACATAGAGGCTACCATGAGCTAATATTTCTATATTTAAATATGCTGGAGTGATTACAATTTTTTTTTGTTCTCATGATACAGCACTTTCAAATGCTGTTTATAAAAAGAAATTGTCTCCTCTTTAACCTGTGTCATGTAGTGAAATCACAGGACACTGTTTAAAACTAGCATCAAAAGGTTTGTTTATACTTCATAATTATCCAGTGAAACTTGTTGCTAGAGGATCTCACAGAGGCTATGGACTGAGCAGGAATCTAAAAACTGATGTGAAGCCTACATTAACTGGGAGTCTGAGAACATTTTCCGTGACTGTTGTATCAGCTACTATTCCACATTTGTCTTCGGTTGAAAACACCAACTGAAGAAGTAGCAACAAAGTTGTGAAGTCCTGAGAGTGCGAAAATGGGAAGGGAGTGAGGGAAAAGCAGCTGCTGGGGTTGTTGGGGAACACTGGGAAGAAGGCAAAGAAACTGTGGCCTGGCTGTGCGGGTGTGACAGCAAGGAGGTGGGATGGGGAGCAGGTTGTGGGGATGGGAACCTTGGGAAAAGTCTGGGAAACATTGTCATAATTTATGAAAATTAGGAAGAAAGGTCGTTTTACATCTAGTTGTTATTCCATTTATGGGTACATTGATCAGAAGTGTTTGGTGATGGTCACCCGTGGACATGGATACTGGGTGCATTGATCTAGGAACGACAGCCACTGGATACATCTATGTTGCACAGGAGAAATGCCCACACTTGTTAGTGCCTCCTGGTGAAAGCAGAAAGATTCTGAAATCGGATGGCACAGAAAATGACAAAGGCTTCAGGAATACAGTGTGCTGGCAAAGATGCTCGCCCACTTCTTGAAGAATTTGGTAAATAAACATTATGCAGTGTATTACAATGATTCAAATGCTATTTCTGACAGATTGTTATACTTGCCCATCACAGCTTGAAAGAAAATTTATCAGAAGAAATGGGTGGGACAGTGGAAAATTACTCCAATAAACAGTGGTTCCTATCTTTTAAATTTGGTGAATAGCCCTTTCAGCAGGGGCAGGAATGCCATTGAAATTCATTAGGTGTGGCATTTCCCTGTTTAGCTGAAATGAGAAGAATTGTATTGGATTTCCTTCCCCGAAATTGTTTCAGAAAGAAAATGTGATCTGTCAGATAGCTAATAAATGGGTTTCAGTCTTAACACTTGGTGTACAGCAGAAACAAGTAACTTGAGTGTCTTGGTAACTTAAGTGCTGTGCTATTTTATCTTAGAAGAGTTTCCCAGCAGCTGGAGGGTGACTTGGCTATTGAGCCACTTCAGATTCAGAGTTTCTAATGTGAACTATGAAAGAGTCTAAGTAAGAATCTTTCTTTGATGATTAGATCTCTTCCAGATGCCTTCCACGTCAGTGTCCTGTGATCCTAAGACACCCGTCAGGTGGAAAGCCAGTCCATCAGGGACTGGCTGCAGTGGGCCAAAGTGCCAGGGTTTCAGGGGCAGGAGCAGGTCAGAGCCAGCAGCAGGAGGCTGTGTGACAGTGCCGGAGGGATGCTGAGGGAGCCCAGCAGAATCCCATAGGCCCAGTGAGTAACTGGAGTGAGCTGAGACTGGGTTGCCTGCATCCAGTGCTTGTCCTGTGATACAAACTGGCATTTCCTTTGCCATGTCAGGCATTCAGAGCAGTTTGGCAGCTGTGTTAGTTTTGGTTGATACACAGAAATAACACTCGTTCCCAGTACTCCCAAAGCTTAAAGGCAACTCCATGCAGCAGTGAACTTAACTCTCAGCTGGAATATCACAGCTCTTCTCGAGACCCCAGAATAAATTGTTTTAGGAAAGTATTTCAGACTTTAAAAAGTCCTGCATGTTGTATTTTGGGATAAGGAGGGTGACAGAGGCAAGCACAGCTGCTGCTGCTGCTGCTGCTGTTGAAAACAACACACTGTCCAGCCGTGGTCTGTGATACCCTAATCCTGCAGCTGACAGTGCCTGGTGGGCTGCCAGCTGTCCCAGAGGGCTGTCACTTTCTAGTCCTCTCTATCTTTACATGCTGCCTATGCTTTACAGAGTGACTCACAGTGGTGAGAGACCACATGCTGGCAACAGACTGTTTCTCTACTCAATGTCATATTTCCAGAGTTTTCTTTTCCCATCAATTGATTATTTTCCTACTCGCTGAATTTGCATATGGCCTAAGATTAAATATAAAGCATAGCTGGGCATATTTGTTCATTTGATAACTGTTATCAGCTCATAGGTAATGTGAGGACTCTCCTGCAGTGGGGTGCTAAAAATAGCCCACTTCATTACGTAACAGTGGAAAGATTTAGAAGCCTTTGCTCAAAGTCATGCAACAGAAGGGTTCAGGGGTTTTGACAGTAACTTTATTTTACCAGTTACTGCAGGTAAATGCCTTATAAGCAGAAGAATAATAAATAATAAAATTCAAGCCACAGGTTGTGAATTTGAAAGTGTATCACAGTTGTGAGTTAGTGGTCAGTTTGAACACAAAATCTCAGGTTGGATTTTGGCGACAAGGCTGCCATTCCTGACAGCTGCCAAAGTGATTTCAAGATGCTGGACTCAGCTGTCCCCTCAGACAGAGCCAGAAGTCTCACAGAATTCAGGACAAGTTTATCTGGTGTTACATAGTGTGTGATCTTACGGATCTATGTGGATTCTACATACTGGTACCAAACTAGGCACAAACAGAAGACCAAAAGGAACAAATGGAAACGAAAATGGTCCTCTTTCAAATGTTATTGCACAGAGGAACATGGAAGTTGTGCTGCCCTCTCACTCATACAGTTATGGTCGTGGAGTTGTGCAGCTGTGCAGAAAGGCAGGATTAGATTTCTGTATTTAGAACTCATCTTGAAAAAAAAAAAAACTATTAAAATCTATACAAAATATGATTAATGATGGTAATAAAATGTTGGAATTAAAAATTTCTTGTATTCTGTTCCTGGAATTTATAACTCAGTAAACTGTCTGACCATAAAATCTTACATGAAAGTAAGGTTACCCACTGCTTGGAAGTGAATTTGTGTTTTTCAGGGTCAAATTTTTCATTGAACCTTTTGACTGAACTAGAGCACTTGAGGAGTCAGTTGCAAGGAAAGTGTGCTCTGGTTTACTGAGCTCAGGTTTCTTGCTCTGACTGTGCTTCCAAGAACTTCGGCAGGTAAAATTAGCAAGAACATGATCGCTGGGAAATTATATTCTCTGGAGCTTTGTTGTCTACAGCTAAAATCTGGAGGCAGCTTTTTTGTATATGGCAGAAACCTACAGTGGCTTTAGTGGTGTATGTGAAGAACAGAGAAAAATTACCGGCTCAGGATGTCGTCTGAGGAGGAAGATCATCCAGAGACCCCCACTGGCTCCCCTTGGTCTTGGGTAAGAGACTGTGCCCTAATGTGGCATAAATAACACATCTTTGGAAAAATGTAACAAGCTGTGCTGTGTGACCCTCAGTAGTACTGACTATCAGCAGCATATTTCATCTCCTGTTGAAGTCTGTGTTTCATCGATGATTAGGTTGTCTCTTCTAGTTCAGCCTGTGGACTTTTAAAAAAAGAATTTAATGGGGAAAAACCTTTTTTCACTTCTCCTGTGTATGTCAGGTCTTACAAGGAAACCTGACGGATTCTGTACTGTCTGCTTTGCTGTCTTACTGGCTGTGCAAAGCTACACTGTTGAAAGGTAGCTTTTAGGCATAATGAAGGGAAAAGGATGTAAAGAATTGTGTTAACATCTGCTCTGGAGGTCTGCATTAAAAAAAGAGACAGTGAAATACAGAAATATCTTGCCATTTTTTCTCAGTAAGACTGAAGCTGCCTTAATGACCTAAAATCTGCACTGATGCCCCCCAGTAGTGGCTGCATGGTCCTGTGTTTTAAGGTCTGGGCTAATGCCTAATGCTGCTGGAGAGGATGTGGGTCAGTACAGGTTTCTGGCAGAAAGACAGAGGATGAATTCCCTCTGAAGGGGCTTTGGGCAGAGACAGGAACAGCTCTACTGAAACTCCTGGCAATTTGCTAAGTTTCAGGGAATGGCAGGAACAAAGTTACAATAAAGACTTTCAATTACTTTTTAAAAAGGATTAAAGTGGTTAAAAAACAATTATATGCTTTGAAATTAATATTTATGCTTTCATTTATGGTTTTCGTATCTTTTTATAGACACACACATCTATGATTTTTCAGGGAATGACAAGATTTGAAATGGTTTCTAAATGTTTGTGGTCAGGCATGAATGTGTGTGTTATGTCAAGAACCGATATGTCCTGCAGGTACCCAAGGAATTATCTGAGACTTCTGCTTTTTGTGGGTAGAATGCATAGAATAAATTGGTTTAGCTGATGATGGGAACATGCCAGGGAAGTAGTCTCATCATTGGAGGAACATGCAGGGAGGGTGCAAATGAGCACCAGTTGTTCTCACTGTCAGGACACAGGTTTCCTGGTATTTGTGTGTTGGTAGATGTCTATTTTTGATAGGTAGGAAGATAGTTTATAGGTGTTGATATCTAAGTTAAATATAGGTGGCAAATTTCCACTGAAAGTTCCCTACAGACTGAGCAGAATGGAGGCTGGGTGGGGAGAGATGAGACTGATTATTTCACTGATGGTTGGAGCACCAAGGAACATCCAGACAACATTCAATATAAACCAATCTGAGTACGAACAAGAAGCCAGGGATTTTTTTCCTTTAAACTTCAAATGTCAGTGAATTCCTACTATAAGCTTTATTAAAAAGTTACGATGTCCTACACAACATTTTAACTATTGCATTTGTATGATGTGCACTTTAGCTTTAGTTTCCTTATAGAAATTTCCTTAACTCTCTTAAATTGCCAAGGGAAGTCATGGATCTCACTGAACAATCTGTTTTGCAGTGAATGTGTAAGTTTCATGACAAGTTAAATAAACAGTGTTATTCAGCATATAAAGAATATCAGATTTCTGATAGAAATAGATGTGCTAAAGATCATTTGAAACTGTTGCTATTGGCCTTTAGGAGCTGCTGACTCTGGGCTTCTGCTGATGACATCAGAAAAGAAGAACCATTTACCTCTATAGATACACTGAAGTGGTTCTGTCTCTATGTTGTACAGTACAGAGAAAATTTTGGTTCTTGGAGAGGATGACAGAATACATATATTTGAGAATATTAAAAGCTCATCATAGAGAGCTCTTCAATAAAAAGATTCCCTAGGTATGCAAATAAAAACATATGAGCCCCAGGCTTTAAAATGCAGCATGTGATTAAAAACTTACATGCTTCCAGAAGCAAAAATTTGTTTTTGTAAGCATTTAGGCTTCAAACTTACTCTGATTTATCATGATGCTGCAAGAGGACCAGACAAATATGATGTCATACAGACATTTGCTTCCCCTAGGGTTATGAATGAGATTGTATACTTATGGCCTTTCCAGAGGAGGAATAAATAAAAAATAACAAATAAATTAAGTATCACTGAGAGAAGCTGATATGACATGTGGGGATGGTGGTAGTAGAATTCAAACACAAGCACACTTAGACTTGAAACAGAAATTGTGATTGTCAATATGATGATGTGAAGTTTCAGCAGAAAACTGTTACTCACTTGTGGTTTTGGGAATGGGGCTGTTTGGAAGGGAGGACTCTGCCATAACAGTGTGGCCCTGAAGCCCAGGTTGCTGCTAGACTATTTCGGTTATGCTATTCTTAAGGATTTGCCTTTCTAAAACTGCTGTGAAAGTAGGATAAATCCTCTACAGTTGTTACAGTGCATTGACGTAACTTTGCATGGGTACTGCAAAGATGGATATCTCTTGCTCTAGTTTAGGCTATATCTAAACTGGGGAGAGGCTGCTGTGTGCTCCAGTGCTCTCTCATGTTGGAGAGAGCTCATTTCACCATTCTGGACAGCTTTGGGAAGGACAGGGTAATGCCTCTCCTCTCCACTGAAAGCACTGTGCCGGCAATGTTCCCACACTGCACCTTGCAAAGGTGGCATGAGGTGACGCCTGAGGCGGTAAGAAGTCCATGATGTACTTCTTGTCTGTGAAAGAGGGATAGAAGACAACCTTGGGGGAATGGTCTGGCTGTGAGGGAGGCACCAAATGTGTCAGGGTAGTGCCAAGGTGTTTTGACAAGACTACTTCTTTCCTCCTTCCCTCCTCCCACTGCTGAAAACCCCTCAGCAACAGATTCTATCAACCTGCAAACAGTGAAAGTGTCTGCAAGCACCTGACAAGCAGGGCCCTGTGCTACTGGTGAGAAACTTGCACCAGCCTCACCACTGGCACAGTGCTGGCACTGGGAACCACATCTGAGCCAAATGAGATGGGCTGGGGGAGCTGGAGAGGGCAGCATCATTCCTGCAATCACCTGTGCCTCCCTGAAACCACACTCGCCCCGGTCCCGGTGTCAGACACTGCTGCACTGCGGGGTGGCCCTGTTTGCTCTGCTCTCCTGGGGCAACCCAGCAAGGTCCTGGAGCCCCTGTGGCTTGTGCCCACAAACACCAGACAGCCCAGGCAGGTATAAATATCAACAGCAGCAAAAAGGTGCCGTGGTCATGGTGGCCACGTGCTGGGCACAGAAACCTGATTTCCCATTTTGTGACCAGGACAGGCACTTAGAGGGGATGTGGTGGCAGCTGGGCTTGTGTCACAGGCTGCTGGTGGCAGCCAGATTTGAGGGNTGGCACAGTGCTGGCACTGGGAACCACATCTGAGCCAAATGAGATGGGCTGGGGGAGCTGGAGAGGGCAGCATCATTCCTGCAATCACCTGTGCCTCCCTGAAACCACACTCGCCGNGGGAATATTGAGAATATTATTTAAAACACCCCCAAACTCTTCACATGGTGGTGTTTCTTTCCATTTGGCCTCATAAAGTTTGTTAGGTTTTTTTTTTNGTGGTCCTGGTGTTGGACAGTGCTGCACTGCGGGGTGGCTCTGTTTGCTCTGCTCTGCTGGGGCAACCCAGCAAGGTCCTGGAGCCCCTGTGGCTTGTGCCCACAAACACCAGACAGCCCAGGCAGGTATAAATATCAACAGCAGCAAAAAGGTGCCGTGGTCATGGTGGCCACGTGCTCGGCACAGAAACCTGATTTCCCATTTTGTGACCAGGACAGGCACTTAGAGGGGATGTGGTGGCAGCTGGGCTTGTGTCACAGGCTGCTGGTGGCAGCCAGATTTGAGGGCCGTGGAGCTTATCTTTCAACTACATACCCCCCAAAATGGCCACTGGTGGGTCATGTGTGAGAACATTTCTGCTACTCCAGCCTGGGGCAAAGAGCAGCCATATTCAGCAGGGATCATCTCAGATGGAGACGTGGTGCTTGGCCTGACTTGTCCCTGGCATCCCTGGGCATGGCTGCCCTCCTGCTGTGTTCCCCCAGCAGCCACAGCAGCTGAGCCATGGAGGGATTTTCTGAATTATGCTTTGCTGTGGTCATTGAAAACCACTCACATATTTAGTATAAAATCCCTAGCACTCCCCCCCCCAAAAAAAAACCCCACCGACCCACCCAGTGGAGAAAAGGGAATAAGGGAATATTGAGAATATTATTTAAAACACCCCCAAACTCTTCACATGGTGGTGTTTCTTTCCATTTGGCCTCATAAAGTTTGTTAGGTTTTTTTTTTAACCTGGTAACTAATAAAATACTGTGGGCTGTGTAGCTTAGCTAGTAGATGCTGTCAATGCTGTTCACATTTAATTACAGAAATATCTAGGAGGGACATTAAAAGTGCTCAGCCATCCTCCTCATTACCAAATCTTAGAGCACCACTGGGCCTGTCAAAACATAGCAGACATCAAGGAGAACTGGGCAAATTCCTGCATCAAATACGAACTTCCTATACTGCCCTAGGCAAAATTCAGGTTTTATTTGACAGTGTTCCAAATTATCAGGTAGCTGTGCTCTAAGATCTCTGCCTGAGACCTTCATGTTCAGAAGAATTTCTACAACTTTCACCTGTACCACAAGGAGCACTTGTAAAAATACTCCCTGAGCCATTTGCACTGGTTATCCAAGTTGAACAGGCACGCTTGAAAACGGTAACCTTCATTTTCCTTCTACACATACCATTTTTAGGTTCATTTAACCTGAATCTTTTGTTGTGTTTTGAGATCCTTTTGGAGAAGACTTCCAGAAATGCAGCAACTAGCTGCAGTTGCCATCTGCTGCCAGGGCTGCTGCTGCAGTTGATGCTGCCACGGCAGAGGGACTGGTTGGCTCCTCAGGGCAAGTTTCTATCATTCCCCCAGTCCCGGGCCAAACCACTGGTCATTGATAAAGCACTGCCATTTCTCCGAGGCTGCAGGCAGTCCTGGACTTACCAAATTCCAGTGGGGATAACAATTTAGGTAGCATCAATTTATTTGGAAATCTAAGAACTGTATGTCTCCCACTGTGAGACTTTCACTGCACTAAACAGCTGTCCTGTGAAGTCAGAAAGAGCAGGGAGGGCCAGAGGCGCTCTCACCCACCGAGGCTGTGCCGGCTCAGAGCAGCCAGAGGCAGAGCCCATTTGCCCGGGGGCTGCAGTCCTGCACTGGGCAGCAAGGACACCCACGGCTGCTTCGACAGCAGGGCTGTTCCCAGCTGTCCCTGCAGACGGCAATGCTCTGGGCTCCGGGCCTGCTCCATCCCAGGGAAGGATCTCATCCATGGGGCCTGATTCCCCTCCTGCTGTCTGACCGGCGGCTGATCTGTACCACTTCGGGCACAGGGGCCGGGGTGTGGGCTCTCCTGTTTATTTTGGTGGCCTTTTTGCAGCCATCTCCTGAGCAGCCCCCAGACTTTTCAGGGGCAGGAGCATCTTTCCGCCACAGCGGCCGTACCCTGCCGTGCCCGGCAGGCTGGCAGCGGCAGCCGGAGGAGCAGGTGCTGCCTCCTTGCAGCTCCTTGCTCCCATTTTGGAGGGCTGACCCTTCAGAGAGTGGAGGATGTATTTTTGCAAGGGTAAATAAGTCTCAACGGTATTCACCACAGATTTGCTTTCCTCCAGCATCAAGCATGTGTGCTGCCTTTCCGCCTACTGAAAAACAAACAGTAAGTTGAACCCAGACCCTTGCCTGTAGTTCACTCTTTGGGGAGCTGACTGCAGGCCAAGTCCTTTTGCATTTTATTTAGGGCACGTTGTGGGAGGTCAGTGATCATTCTGTATCTGGAGATCATGTCTCAGAGAGCCTGCCCTGTCTTAATATAGGTTTGAAAGTTCAGCTTGGTCCACGGGGATGAAAGGCTGTGAGGGCAATGAGTGGCTGTCAGCTGCTTTGTCCCTCACCTCCTGTCACCTCCACTGCCTTTGCACCATAACCATAATTCGCATAATTAGTAATGCTTCAATAACACTTATTTATCTTACGCTGCCATAAATGCAAGCAGAGTGTTAGCTTCTCTGTTTCTGACTCTCATACTCTTTGAAGTGGTCTGTGACTACTCAGTCTCACCCGGAGCAGGAGTTTGCACCTTGTCAAGGCCACAGCCCAAGGACTGGTCAGCCCAGGGATGAGATTCAGCAGCTCCAACCAAGCAGCTAAACAAAACCTACTGAGAGGTCTGGGCTGCAAGTGTAAAACACTCTGAAAAGTGGAACACATAAGAAAAACCCAATCCAAAGAGGCAGAAAGCACAAACACATCTCCAAGAACCAGAGCTGTCTTAAAACCTGAGATTTTTGAAAGCAGTGATACATATTTTTTTACTGCTACTGGCTTTTAGATGTCTGCATTTATCAAGCTCTTACCAGTCATGGCAAAGGCTAAAACTCTTTTCAATTTGAAGCCTCCCATCTCGGGGAGATAAGAAAAAGCTTCCTGAAAAGCAGCAGCAGTCTGACACTTCCACTGCATCCTCCCAAAGAGCTTCTGTTCCAAATCAACGAGCAGATAAGGGCTGGGCTGTCATCAACTGAGCATTTCCCACTGACACCACCCAGGGAGCCATGGGTGCCGTAACAGGGTGGGCACAAAAAGGGACCATCGTGGTGGCACCTCAGAATGTGTCCCCTCTGTTTTTAATGTGCACAAGCTGGGGAGATTATTGAAAAGCCTGCATGGAAAAATGGTTCAGGAAATTAATGTCTTCTACTTTGTTTGAAATTATATATTTGGGGTGGGGAGTGTGTTGAGGAAATGGGACCAAATGATCTTGTGGATCTCATTGCTTTTACAGAGTTAGAAATAATTTAGAAATTGCAAATGGAGCTGCCTATGGCGAGGGCTAGAGACAGGTGTGAGAGTGATCACGGGAGCAGAAAGCAAAGCCATGCTTGCCTGTGGAGTAAAGGAGCAACGAGAAGAGAAGGACATGTTTTACTCAAAGCCTTGTGTGTGGCCATCCTGTCAGGGCACACTGCCTCCTGCTGCCCCACGCTCCCAGTTCAAATGCACTGTGTATTAGAACTGAGGTAAATGCCACGTGGGATTGCAGTTCCTGAAATCAGGAATGGAAGTGACCCCAAGACCATCCTCAGAATCAATTTTCTCTGTTTTGGTACAGTAGCCACACTCCCAGGAAAACCAGCCACTAATTTTATGAGAATTTACCACTATAATATCATATATATTAATGAGAGAGAAAAAGAAGTTCCTGAAACTGTTTCCCCTTTAACCTATGATCTGTATCGTTCCAAATGAAGCTGGTAGCTTCTGCTGCACCTTCACACCATCCCTGAGTTCCGTACACCTGTGCTGCTGCCTGCTGCTGCTGTATTGGGGTGGTTTCCCTGCAAAGCTGACAGCAAAGGAGAACCTTCACTCAGCTTTGCAGAGCTTCTCTGTTCTGTCTGGTAGGGATGAATTTTGTGGACTTCAGTGGGAATTTTGTTCAGGTTCAGCTTCCCGTGACCCTGCTATGGTGCCCAGGGGCAGGAGGCAAAAGCCTGTCTATCCCTCAGTAATACCATTTAGAAGTTACAGCTCTTTAAATCTTCAACAAGTACCAAGCTGTGATTTTTATCTTTATAGTCCCTCAGGAAGTTCATCATCAAAACCACAGACCACAGCACAAACAGGCAATAATTTACTCAAACACAGCAGGTACTATATTACAGGCACTCTTACCAGGCAATGAAGACATGCCCATTCACAATAAATTCTTCATCCTCCATTGAGAAAAGCCAAGAAGAAAATACCTGATGGAGGTATTTATGTGTTTTCTATTTTCTCTTGCCCTCTTTTCCTTTTTTCCCTTCTGTCTTCTGAATTTCACAAAAGCATTGGTCTGATCTTGTAGTAAGGCTGTTTTTGTGGCTTTGCAGAGAAATGCTCTGCTATAATGGATGAGCAAATTGTACTTTGCCCAGCAGAAATGAGGAACAAGGAATTGCATGGCTTCTTCCAGGCAAGGGAGGCCAGGAAGCAGCCCCCTTTCATGAAGGCCTGAGTCAACAAGGCCTGAACACTGGCAGCTGGTCTAAAATAGCTTTTTTTATCCAGGCCCACTTTCCCTCTGAAGTTAATAATTTTATCAATCATCTAAGGAATACTGCTTGGCAGAGTAAATTTGCAGGATTAGTCTAGAAATTAATCCAGTACACAGAGAATTGCTACTTTTCTTTGCTCCTTCTTTACTCCTTTAGTGGTAAATCCAGGAACTTGGAGCCTTTGACTTAAGTGGCAGATATCGGATCCATGGATCAGGTGAATAGTTTTAGCATATTCTTCTTTTAAACACAGAGCCAGTAATGTGTCTGCATAGGAACACAGACAGAAAATACGGTCTTTTTCATTCTAACCCAATCTATAGCTGCTGTTTTAATTAATTGATTCATTAATGTTATTGGGTTCCAGGCAAAAGAGTCACATTGCAAATCTCTGTAAAAAGGAAAAAAAATAGTGAGAATAGCTATTTCATAAAGGTTATTTGCTGGAATATCCTCAAACCCCTCTGGGCTAAAAAATATCCTAAATTTAAATAAATGTTTTCCAGTGAATTTTCATAAACAAGTGGCAAGCCCCAGTTGCGCTCCCTCCTGCTTTTGCAGAAGTTGTAGTGCTGCCAAAAGGCTTTTAAAGTGAGGGATTTTTAAATCAAAAGTGCCCTCTAGTGGTCCCACATATTATTTTTGGCTGACGCCTGATATTTATCTTCCCCTTTCTTAGAAATGAGGCCATGTGATATTTAACAGCTTGTAGCAAGTACAACCAATTAAATTGGATATACCCTTTAAAAAAAGGTCAATTAATCTGGATGTATCCTTATACTGAGATATTTTGTATACCTGCTAACCAGTTTGAACGCTTTTAATTTATTCACTTTAAATTTTTTTATCTCAGGAGTGTTTTTTCCTGCATTGTGCTGGGGTGTAAGGTGCCATTCTCTCTGCTCACCCTCTGCATGTGGCACAGCTTTGACTCTAACACCATCCGTATTGCAATCTGCCACAGGACAGAGGTGACCTTTGAAAAGCAAACAGTATGTGTTCAGGCAGTTCAAGGGTAATTTTTACTTACACAGGCAATTAGGAATTCTGCATAGCTTTGCTAATAGAATCATTAATTTTCCTTTAAAATCTGGAAATTATGATGGATTATGCTGCCTTTTTCTAAGTATTTTAGAATCCCGTTGACTCATTATTTCTTGGATATTTTAAAGCAGAGAAGGATCAGGGAGAGGTATAAATCTAGGCTTTGTGGGATTTCCATCTCAGTAAATATTTTCGAGAAATCCCGAGAGTTCAAAGATTTTCTTTCTCTATAATTTCTGAGCCACTCCACTCTACCAGTTTTGCTTTGAGGTTTTTATGAGTCAAAGGCATTCGAGGGGCAGCTTTCCTTCAGAGAGACGCTTTGGAAATTCAGTAGAAATATACTCATTAATAATTAAATAATTTGAAACAAATATTTTATTTGAAAACTTTTGCAAAACAAAAGATCCCTCAATCAGTTTTAGCCTTATTAAAAAAAAAAAAAAAAAAACACAATAAAAAAACCAGATTAAACTTGAAGAGAGTTTCCCCAATAGGTATTTAAATGTCCTTCATCTTTATTTCCTTAGCTAAATTGGATTCACTGTCCAAGTCCTGGTGCTTTTGTAAAGTTAGTGGAAATGCAATAGTCATTGCAACTGAGCTAACTTAAAGCAGTTACAGACATGACCTTTGATAAAAAAAGTTTGGGTTCTCCTAAATCCCTTCTCCTGGAAATTTAAAGTTGTGTGTGCAATAGAGGCCAAAACTTGAATATAAGTCAGGGAAGACTTGACTCTCAGCTAAGACTGAGAAATGAGCTGTGGCTCTTGGCCTGGTCAGTGCAGTGCTGGCTCCAGACAGGATGACAAAGCTATTTTCCCTCACACTGTTGGATGAGTTTCAATAACCCTCTGCAACTTTCTCAGCTGCTCCATCTGTTGAAAGGGGATTATGTTGATAACACCTTTTACAATATACTGCGACATTCATTGGGTTGTGCTGTGTGTGAGCAGGGTAACACAGTTAATAAACAGAGTACAAACACAATAATACTTTTCTTCCCCTTCCATGTAAAAAGTAACACTAAGTGAAAGGAGTTTAAATGAAAGATGTTACCTCTATTTTTCATCTCATTTGTCTCCTGATTCCCTCCAGCACCTGTATTAGACTTGTAAAGGATGAGCCTGTGAAGATGGGCACAGACCATTTTTGCAGCAAAACATGTGGATATAACCCATGCTAGAAAGATTGTTTTGCTCAAAATTAATACCCTCCTCTCTTTTTCCCCCCAGGACAGCAGGTTGTGGATAGTCAGGCCCTAATGGTATAACTGAGAACAAGTAGTTTCCTTTAACTCTTATTTATTTGACTAGATCACTAATTTTATAATCTTCCTCCC
This sequence comes from Platysteira castanea, assembly GCA_013397175.1. Lineage (NCBI taxonomy): Eukaryota > Metazoa > Chordata > Aves > Passeriformes > Platysteira > Platysteira castanea. The sequence continues at coordinate 143,518 of VYXC01009309.1, forward strand.
CTGGTAAGTGCTGCACAAATCTCAATAGATCAGGAAATAGTACAGAAAAGAGCGCTCTGCCAGGACCTGTGAAACAAAAAGAAGATGGATGGTAGAAGGAGCGGCATTTTATCTTGGCATAACTCTGTGACAGACAAAAAGGTGGTTTATTAATAGTGGTTTGGCAGACATACTATACCAACACTTCATGACTGCAAGAAGAAGACCAAAGCAGGTGTCTAATTTCCTGCAGGCAGCCTGTGCCTGAGGGGTGGCAGGTTATTGCAGCAGGAGAGGCAATGGTCAAGTTTCCTTAGTTTTCTTGGCAGCTCTGGGCAGCTGGGTAGGAGAAGGAAGTTTCTGCAATGGATGTGGAACTATGAAAATGTTCTGGATTAAGAATTAACCCAGTGCCTTCTGAAGGATCCAGATACCTGGCTTTTTCATGGGCTGGGCACTTTTCTTGTAGCCTGTAAGCAGCAAAGGATAAGTAAGCAGGACAGCCTGTGGGGATGGATCCGGGTTTGGCAGAAAGGCTGGGAACAGATGGGTGTTAAAGGCGAGAGTGAAGCAGAGTTGGAGGGTGAGGGATGACAGATGCAGGGGGATGGGGTCACAGGCTGATGGGGAAAAGGTTTCCCTTCCACATAGCACCCATGTAAGCTGTAGGCAAGAGCTGAGCTGCTTCCAGTCCAGCAATGCTTTTCCTTAGCTTTTGGCAGGAACTGGAAGTAGCCTTCGCCCTCGACTGAGGAGGACTGCCAAAAGCCAGAGGCATCAGCCTCTAGCCCTCCCTCACATGGCGCTGGGGGAAGAAACCTCAATCTCAGCCACTCCAGGGATTCCCACAGGTTCCATGGGGCTCCCACCTCCTGTTTTCCTGTGGATTCATTTGATCTCCACCCATAGTAGAGAAAAAAATAGGATGTTGCAGGTTTGTTACCTCATTTCAGTGAAAAGAGAGGGTTTGTTTGAATCCACCAAAGGATTTGTTTCTAAAGTCTAAAGGCAACAATCCCATTGGAGTGACTCAGTCCTTGGAATTGTCTCTATCTCTCCACTGTCTACAGAGGGAATTGTGAGCTCGCTTAGGCTTCCTGTAAAGTTTGGGAAGACGCTTCTTACTAGGAATCTGCACAACATTTACTCATGGGAGAGGCAGTTCCTCACTTTAACTGGCTTGTCTCAGTTCACAGCTACTGAACAGTGGTCTTATTTGCTTGGTAATGCCAGTAGTTTATTTTCTGCTTCAGAAATCCTCAGACAAACATTTCTAAAACCAGGCTGGAGCAGACCTACCTCCTGACTACTTGCTGGCCTCGTGGTAGCTGTGCAGCGTGTTCCTGACCCTGCCATACACGTCAAACAAACTCTTCAGCTCATCCTACATTTCCTACATGAATGATGACTTGTTCCTTATTATATTAATAAGGTTGGTGGCAAGTAGCAGAGAGTGAATGACTGCCCAAACTTTTGAATGCTAAGATTTGGGAAAACTTCTCTTAAATTAAGGAGGATTTCATGGAAGAGGCATCCTGTTACAACCTTTTCATTTTGTCCCTGTACAGCGTGTGACAAAGTGAGTCCCAATTAAAGCTTTAAAGCACTGCAGAAGGCCAGCAAACAGTAGTCTAGAATGTGAGTCTTAGTGCATCTTCTTTTTCCTTATAAACCCTAGGATAATTTATTACTTTCTTTATGAACTCTGGGGTAATTAAATACTACAACAAAGGAAGATCTTTTGACTGCTAAACTGATTTTCACTGTGTATTTGCACTTGTTTTCACTTTTCCACTGACCATGAGAGCTTTGCTGAAGAGAATTTGATTTTGATGGAAGCAGCATGCTCTAGGTGAGGTACAAAAGCAGATCTATCCTGTGAGGAAAAAGGGTGGAAACTGTAATGGAAAAAGAATAACAGGCAGTTATGAAAATGATCTTTCCAAGACAGGTCAGAGGTGCATTTAGAGAAAAAAGGCTGTATTTAAATGCACTATGTCTTACCATGCTAAGGAAGCTTAAATGGATCATACTCTAGCAGTGCTACACTCCCTGTTGATTTGAAAGGGAATCCAGGAGTAACCATCTTTGTCAAGAATATCTAAGGTAAAAGGGGCAGGCCTAGGATCCTATCCAGCTTAAAAAAGGTGACCTTGAACTTAAGGGGAACTATTCTCTCTTCTTAAAGTCAGACAGGTACATCTGGGCTGAATATAGCAGGATTCTTACATTAAATATCTTTGGATTGGATACCATGGAGACTCCAAATCCCCTAACAAATCTCACTAACACAAGCATTAACAATCCAGCCCAGAGGAAGGATATCTTGCTACTCAACTGATGCCACATAGTGAAGACTGTGAGCGGGGTGAAAAAAGCTCTGAAAATATAAAGTCTTGTGTTGGCACCTCAAGCAAAATAAGAACAGCTGGACTTATGTGCTTGCCCTCTGCAGGAACTCCTTCACGTAGGAATAACTACATTATGGGCATCGCATAATGAAGTGAAAACAAGGAAATATGCAGGAGCCTGCTACAGTGAACAGATTATTTCTTGACTATTTAAGCTGTGAAGTTAGTTTAAAAATGAATGGCACCAGTCTGGAGTATCAGGAGGTGTTAATTTCTCACAGAACAGTTAATAATCCTTCATCCATTGAAGTCAGCAGTACTTTTAAAGTCCAAAGTAGTCAATAAAAGATTACTCACAAAATGGAGCTTTGAATGTTCCCTTGATTTAACTTCTGGGAAAATCATTCTGGTGTAGGTAACAGAAACAGCACTCGGGATCCTCCACTGACGCAAGTGGATCTCTGATGGCCTTGGCTGTGTTGGTGGATGCTGGGGGAGGTTTGTGGTGGAGATCTTGAAACCTGTCTCTCCATATTGTTCTTAAACAATAAATGCAGAAAACACAGTCCCAAAGCATTCCTGAGGGCAGCTTGTTGTCCCCTATCAATCCAGCCTTCACCACCAGCCTAGCTGCAGTGGCATCTTCAGGAGTGTAAAATAAACACTTGGAATTGCTCTACTCTTGAGTCAGCCAGCCCTTTGTGGAGCATTCACTGATGACACACTTCATTCTCTACAGCTGGGGATCTGTAAAGCTTCACCCATAGCACTGCCCTGCCTGGAGAAAAACTGTATGACATTTAATAGAGAGACTGATGGCTCCTGGGCCACTGAGCCTTGTTTAGGCAAAATACTGAAGGAAGTAGGAGGAGAGGCAGAGAACTTCTAAAAGTGTGACACTGTGGCATGGTGAAAGAATTTCAAAGTCAATGCAATTATTTTAGTATTAATTAAAGCCCAGTTAAGCCCAAGGGATTATTAACATTTAAAAAATATTTCTAAGTACTTTTAAAGCTTTTTATGTGAACAAATACTAAATGTACACCACAGAAAAAAACATGTTCCTGCATTCTGAGATGCATCATTCCAAGAATTTCATTCAGAGACTTCCTCTTGTTCTGTACATGCTGTTTTTCTTCTAGTCAGCAATGTTGCAGCATATATTGATTGGATTTTATGACTGCCTTCTTCCTAGAAATAGCCTTGAACAATGTGTAGCACTAGCAAGAAAAACAAGTCACTTGCAATGAACAAAGAGACACGCTTAGCTTTCCCTCCTCCTTATTTTCTGCCCTTCTGGACAAGAGCCAGTAGGGAGGTGCTTCCAAAGTCTATTTATGAACATGTGTTTACTTTTGCATACACTCAGTCTTTACTAAATGTGAGCCCTGCGTACTGACCCAGTGAAGTCAGAAACTTTGTGAAAACTGTGAAATTCACTTTCATAACAGTAGTCTGAGGTCGATAATATTTCTCTATTTTATATTAAAAAAACAGAAGCAGAGTGAGGTTAGCTGGGTTGTGCAGCAGAGCACAGACAGTCTGCAATAGCGCCAACCACAGTGGAAGTTTCCAAACTTCCTGACCTCCCCTCAGACATAGGATTGTTTTTCCTCTCCTGTTGTTCCACTCCAGAAATCTGATCTTGAGACACAAGGTCTTTTCATATTACAAACATACCTATGTTCCACAAAATTACCTAAACTTACTCCCTAAAAAGCTGTGGCTAGCAATCCCTTAAAAAAACCCTATAAAAATTACGCACAATACAATTTTTTCTGCTGTTAGGAATGTGCATGTGAGGCTTTAAGATTTGAATGCTTGAAGGGTTTCAAAGAACAGCAAATCTATCTGATTTTTTTTGTCCTAGATGGACAAAGTGGAAAAAGACCCCATGTATATTTTAATTCACTGACACTTTAATGGAGGCTTGCTACGACTCTATCAAGCCTGTCAAGAAGCCATATGTTTAAATCTGTTGTGTCCATCGCTGTTGGTGCTCTTGGTGACACTGTTGGTGTCACTCTGGACAGTGACTTATATGTAAGTACTTACATATCAGTACTGACTTGATGGAACGTCTGTGGCAAAATTTAATGTTCTTTGAATAAATTGCATTCTGATGGGAGGCTTACCACAAATCAATGGACAGGGGGATGGGAAGCATCATAGCCTTAAATAGCTATGATACCCACAGGGAAGACCTCTGTGTAAAAGTCTACAAGCAAACAAAGTAAATAGAGAGAATAAAAAGCCCAGCTAGGTTTTAGAGGTCAGCCCCAGATTAGGCCATTACTTCCCCACTTGCCACGGCCTTTATGCCTCTATGGAGGCAGCTGCAGTAGGCAAATGGACAAAGAGTTCAATTTGTAACATGAAAGGCTCGTGCAGTTTTCAGTGTACAGAACCCAGTTTTGTGTTGTCATCTTTTTAAACCCATCCCCACTCCTGACACTTGTGTCTAAATTCGCACAGAAAACAAATGGGATCAGGGAAGCCTTCTTTCAAAGGCTCCCCACAAACTTCTGTAAGGTATTTGTACAAAGTATTTGTATGTGACCCATGGAAAAGTCTGCCAGCAAGCCCGGTATTACTTGAAGAGCAGGTGCAGCACAGCAGCGGTAGCAGCTTTGCTCTGTGGACTGCTGGGTGCTGGGGAGCCTGGGGATCCAGTGTGTGGCACAAACCCAGTTCCTCAAGACTTCAAACAAGCCTGCTGCCAGTTCAGCTCTGCTGCCATACCCGTTTGACCAGAACCCCTCTGAATTAAGTCAGGAACTTCTTGACAGTTCCTTTTTTCCCTTCTGAGGGTCCTCTGTTTACATGACTGAGCATGTATTTGTGTCTCAGACTGAACATCAGTGGGACAGATCAATTTTGTTTGCTCTATATCAAGGAAACCCACATTTTACAGATTCCTCGTGGTTGCAGATCCTTCATTCTGCCAGATCTAGCTCTGAACTACTCTGTGTTAAAAATGAGGGCCTGGATGACCCAAAGCCTCACCAAGGCTAAGCTGAACGTGCAAGGCCATGGGCAGTGTCGATACTGCGGTTGTACGGCTCCACTACCCACCAGCTTTCTGCCCCTGGCTGTGAGGAAGAGCAGCTATTTGCACCCTTTTCTGGTGAAGGGCATGTACTGCCCTCTTCTGTGGTTTGGGGAAAACTGTGGGCAGCAGCTCCCATGTCCAGAGCTGATGGTGAAGTTGCCCAGGGAGGCCTCTGGGTCTGGAAAGGCTGATGCCATGAGGGAGGGTGGGGTGAACATCAGGTGATGTGATCAGCTCATTAAACACCTTTTGGTAGCCTGGGGTGGTTCCTAAGAGAAACATTCCAAGGTGCAGTGTTAACTGCAGCCATTAAAACATCTGACAAAAGCAAGTGTAGGTGTGGTGGTGGGGCCACCACCTCTGCCAATGGTGGTGGCAGCCAAACACGCTCCGCCCAGCTGAATGGTCTGCGGGAGGTGACAAAACTGCCTTTATCAGCATCAGCGTGTGTTGCAAGATGTTAGATAAACACCTGACAATTCTCTCTGTGAGTGACTAGGGTGAGGTTAAGAAATGGGAGGAGCTCAGCAAGAAGAATCCAGACCTTGCATGAGGCTCTTTCAAGGTGTATTTCAAAGACCAGAGTGCCCTGTGTTAGTTAACCCAGTGCTGGGATGTACTCAGTGAGGCTCCTAGCTAAAAGCAGCTTCACAGTGTCTTACCTTCAGTCTTAATTTTATCCTTACTTCAAACTCACTTTAAAGTGTGGTTAGCAAACCACCATGCCTGAGCCCTGCTGCAGTTTGCAGCAGCTCCAGGACAGAAATGCCATGGATATTCTCGCCTTTTTGTTTGTTTGTTTGTTTGTTTAATTTATAGGCTGGATTATTACAAAGTATTCAGTTTACATCTGGATTTCAAAATCATTTAGGAACTTGATGTAGTACAGACTGGGAGATGAACTTTTTGAGAGCAGACCTGTAGATAAGGACTTGCGGGTTCTGGTGGATGAAGAGTTGGACAGGAACTGGCAGTGTGCACTCTCAGCCCAGAAAGCCAAATGAATCCTGGGCTACATCAAAAGGAGCTCTGGTGAGACCCTGCCTGCAGTGCTGCATCCAGCTCTGGGGTCCTCAGTGCAGGAAAGACATGGACCTGTTGGAGCAAATCCAGAGGAGGGACAGAAAAATGCTGGAATACCTCTCCTGTGAAGACAGACTGAGAGCGTTGGGGTTGTTCAGCCTGGAGAAGAGGAGGTTCTGAGGAGACTTTAGACTTGCCTTCCAGTACTTGAAAGGGACTATGAAAAAAGAGGGAGAACAATTTCTTATATGAGCAGGTAGCGATCAGATAAGAGGGAACAGTTTTAAACTAAAAGTGGAGAGATTTTTATTATATTTTAGGGAAAAAATCTGTACTGTGGGGAGTGAGGCACTGGCACAGGTTCCCAGAGAAGTTGTGGATGCTCTATCCTTGGAAGTGTACAAGGCCAGGTTGGATGGGAATTTGGGCAATCTGGTATAGTGTGTGGCATCCCTGCCCATGATGGTGGGAGGTTAGAACTAGATGGTGTTTAAGGTCCCTTCCAACTCAAGCCATTCTATGATTCCAATGCAGGTATCCATGTTTTCAGCAGGGAAGGGGCAGGGAGAACACTACTCATGCTGCAAGAGCTGCCCTGGCACCCATGTTGTCTCCAGAGCAATAGAGGCTGTGAGGGCTGGGCAAGCAAGGAGACTCCAAGCTGTTGTGATCTTCCCACCCTGCACCTGTTCCTCTGTCTCCATGTGATGCCTTGGGACCCTGGAGCTACCAGAGTGTTTGCGCATAATGGCTCCTTTGACTGGGAAGCACTAACACAGGCCAGGTTTGAGTGAGGTGATAAAGCAGAACTGGTTTCTTGTTGTGCTTCCTCTGCTTCATATGATAAAACTTGACTCTGGCTTCCATGCTGCAAAGTACTTGAACTGTTCTGTGGTCTTCTCCATGGGCTGCAGCCCCCATGGGGCCTCCTACAGACAAGTGCCTTTATTTTGGTAGCCTTCTCATAGAAGATAAATATAAATAAGGAATTCTTTTGTTTGGAGGGTTAGAACATCAAGGCATTTAACTAGGTACTCACTACTGCAGTTTCTGAGAGAACTCTTGGTACTTACATTTTTTCCACAATATTTACTGATGTCCCAAGCTTTGTCTCACTCTAGTTACAACCTCTTCAGGAAAATTAAAGTTGTCAGTCAAACCTGACCTATTGGAGAAACTAGGAAATGGTTTTCTTACTGTAGGTCACTTAGAAAGGTAATATGGTCATGTGGCAATTTAGATTGTCATCTTATCTTGAAAGAAGGTGGCCCTCCTTCCTCTGTTGCTTAAAATTACTCTGTAGTGGAGATAGCATCTCCTCACAAAAGGTGCCTACTCTGGTTCTATGTGAAAGAACAGACCAGCTGCTTTGCACTAACCACACACACTACAGGAAAAATATAACACGCTCTGGGTATCAGATGCTCCTCCAGAGAAGTAAAAGGATGTTTTTATCTCATATTAGCAGAAATGAAGCACTCAGTGTGTACGTAACTGCATTTAGAGGCATGATTACTGTAGCAACCTGATTTAAATTACTTGAGTAATTCACAAATGAATAACTTTGTTTACACCACCTCTTGCATTAGTGTGATGAGCTAAACATCAGTCAGGTGATATCGTGAGACTGAGTCAGAAGTTTGAGACAGTAGAGCTGCTTAGGCCACCCCGCCCATCCCTTGGCTACTCTGCCATGCTTCCCTATAACTTGTTTCTGCACTGTTTTCCTAAATTCAAAACATTTCATACAGGGTTTCTGTCAGCAGTTTCTGATGTTTTTCCCACTGTGAAATTTCATTTTAGGTAGAACTCCTGCAAATGGACTCTCATTCTGCCATGTCACTTTATCACAGACTAATAGAATACAAGGTTGGAAGAGACTCAGAGATCATCTGATCCATCTCTATGCCTAGAGGCAACTTCAACTATAATTAAAACATTTCTGTCAAATGCGTGTTCAGCCTGCTCTGAAAGATCAGCCTCTTCCGGCAAGCCATACCAGAGCTTGGGTGCTCCTACTATTATAAAGTTTTCCTAATGCCTAAATATTTCCTGTTTCATTTCATGCTCACTGCATTTCCACATCTCCCCCTAGGAGGAATGGATTACAGTTACTACCCTGTTGATGTCAGGTGCAGCTTTCTGAAGACAGTTTTGGCCCGTAGGAAGAATCATAAGACAATATTTTATGGGTGTTCATTGGACTTTATTTCTCTTCCAGCCGGCATGGCCAGGAGCCTGGACTAGACTGATCACCCATGGGAAAAACCCCACAATTTCC
>VYXC01009309.1:152440-166756 GCA_013397175.1 Platysteira castanea
TATTATCTCCATTGTCATGCCTTATGATAAATCCATAGTTTTGCTTGATGTGGTACCATTTCACAGTTCCCAGACCTTTTGTTGCAAGAACTTCTCTCGTGGGTCTGTGTCTGTGCTGTTTGAGCCCTTGTGCTGCTGCCATTGTTTTGCTGTTTTCAGTTTTGCTTTTCCCTGCCTCTCCTGTCCTACCTTTTCATTTTTCCCTTGCAATATTTTTATATAAGATATATTTTTCCCTCTAAGTGAGAGCATGAAATATAGACTAATCTGTTCCTCTGCAGATATCAGGCCATATCTGTTATCTCTGAATCTTCTGTTTTACTTCACCTGCTATCAGCTATAAGAAATATCTTAATTCTTAAAAACTCCATGTTTATTTGGGAAAAGTATAGTTTGGCTTAATGCTAACAGACTGGGCAATATAGGGTCATAAAGACCCTCTTCAGGGGTCAAAGGGCAAATTTTGCTTTGCACCAAGAATTACAGTTTACATATAAATATTATTGAATTTCCTCTGACAGTTTAGGAGTATATTATTTATTTTAGATACCAGGAGAACTGTGCAATAATGCTTGTGATATGCCCACACTCCTGGAAGGAAACAATCTCAGGTAGCTCCAGAGGAGATCTGGATCTCTTGGCTACAGTGGTGGTAGTAAACTAAACAGTGACAGTGTCCATTCTCCGGCTTTGATGCTACCTGGTGTGATCCAGTCACCTCCTGCTATTAAGCTCCATCAGCACTCAAAACCAGCTGGCCTCCTTGAGAGGCCTGTTGGAAATGCTCTGTGCTCATTCGCAAGCTGGGAGCTGCCAGCTGGCTGTGGCAGCACACGTGACAAGTGCTGTTTTTCCAGCATCAGGGCACAGGCCAGAGAGTCCCAGTGCCTCCGCCTGTGCCTTGACTCTGATTGTCTTGTACAGGAATAGCACTTGTGTCCTATTTCACTAGCTTAAGTGCAAGGTCATCTTTTCCCCACACTGGCTCATTCTTTAAGGTCAGCAGGGTGCCTGCTGAGGCTGGCACAGCTGAAGGAAAGATTTAATGCATTGTGTCTGCTTTAATAACATTTTTACTCATGTCAGTTTGCATTTCCAAGCCTAGTAAATAGGAAAGGCAGACAGTTGATTTACAACAGTCACTCTAAAATACTGACAAAATATAACATTAAATACTAAATTTTTCCATTAATTGCAGGTCTGGATGAAAGCTCCTTAGGGTTGTTTTCCAAATGTGTTCAGGAACAGAGATTAGACAACTCTGAAGATCAAATACTTAACTGCAACATTAACTGTACTTTCCAAATGTTGGCGGGGATCCTGGAGAGTCGCGTGGTTGTTGCACCAGTACACAAAGAATGTTTTACAGAACTGTCTCTGATCACTGTTTTCCAGAGGAACTGAATGCACAGGCAGCAGCACTTTTGTGAAATTACCAACTATGTTGCAATACAGTGTTGACTTTTCTGCTAATTAAATGTACTGTTTTCCTGTGGCAGTTCCTATTACGATGTTTCTGAGATTTATGTTCTGGAGCATGGAATTCTGATTGTTTTCAAGAAAGAAAAAGAATGAAAGAATGTGTGCTTGCAGCCCTGAAAGCCAGCTGTGTCCTGGGCTGCATCAAAAGCAGCATGGGCAGCAGGGCGAGGGAGGTGATTCTGCCCTTCTCCTCTGCTCTCGTGAGACCCCGCCTGGAGTGCTGCATCCAGTTCTGGAGTCCCAGCCCAGGAAAGATGTGGAACTGTTGGAGTAAGCGCAGAGGAGGCCGCAAAGATGATCAGAGGGCTGAAGTACCTCTCCTCTGCAGACAGGCTGAGAGAATTGGGGTTGTTCAGTTTGGAGAAGATAAGGCTCTGGGGAGACCTTATGGCACCTGCCAGTACCAAAAGGGGCAACAAGAGAGCTGGAGAGGGACTTTTTACAAGGGCTTGTGGTGGCAGGACAAGGAGGAACATCTTTAAACTGAAAGAAGGTAGGCTTAGATTAGATATTAGGAAGAAATTCTTTACTGTGGGGGTGGTGAGTCACTGGAATGAGATAACCAGAGAAGCTGCAGATGGTCCATCCCTGGAAGTGTTCAAGGCCAGGTTGGATGGGGCTTTGAACACATTGGTCTCATTAAAGGTGTGCCTGCCCATGACAGGGGTGCTGGAACTAGATGGTCTTTCAGGTTCTTTCCAACACAAACCACTTTATGTTACCTCTTAAACACAAACAGGCACATGCAACAGGAAAATGTAATTATATTGAATTCAGCATTTGCACACAACATGCATCTGTATTTCAATTATTAATTTAGCCTGCAAGATCATTTCTGTTCATTCAATTATTGGTGTAACAGTGCCAGTATTTCTAGTCTGCTTCTGAGAATAGAAAAGATAGATCACTTGTTAACAGACCATGTGGAAAGAGGTCTGTTCCTGATTCAGATGCTAGAATTCCGTTGTAATGCAGGATAAGTAATTTAATCAGGGTGTATCTCAGTTTCTTAACTTGATAAATTAAATTTATAACATCTCCTGTTCCATAAGGTTGTTGAGAGACTTGGTAAGTTCTGTTAGGATACTGTGGTGCAATCCTTTGTGGAATGTTCCAAGTGCAAGATATTATCGTGAACAGAGAAGGCCTATGTGCCAGACCTCTCTGTCTTCCTCTGATAGTGCCACCTCAAACTTACTTGACACATCCCCCACACAAAATAATATTCTAATTATACATGTACCAGAGTGTGTGAGTGTAATTAACAGTGTAATTAACAGTAATAGAACCCTTAAGAACTGGACCTACCAGAACTAGGTGAATTTGTTTCTGTAGTGCTTGTTTTGCTGTTTCTGATTGTTCCCTATTTGTAATGGTTTCATTGTCTTTATTCAAATGGAAGAAAGTTCAGAAAAAGGATCATTTCATGCTGTTTCTATTTACTCAGTAAAATTCCACAGAGTAATCTGGGTATCATCTAACTTGAAAATGATAGATAGCAGAATGTTTTTTCTTTTTTCCTGGTGAGCTTTTGTGCTTGAAAAATGTTGAGATTTGAATATGAGGGAATATGGGTGTTTTGAGAACATACCACCAGCAAATCTGGCCATATCTCTTCTAGGCAAGAAAGGGAAATCTTTTTAAATTATTTGTTCATATCATCATCATCATATTTATTGATCTTGTAGAGCTAGTCCTTTCAGTATGAAATTTCACTATGGAACAAAGAGTATTATAAAATGCAGTTCAGTATTTCTTTTCAGTAACTTTTCCTTTTATTTGTATGTATCCCTTCATCTCCAGCAACACTGAAAGCTTACCATACTTATGTGGGTATTAATTAATGCCAATGCGTCTCGCAGCTGTGGCTTCTTTACAAATGAAATCACCATGCACTCCTACTTCGGTGTGTTCATAAAGAGGTTGTCACAGTAATTGTCACCTCAGCTGTGGGGCTCTGTCTCTGGAAGTACAGTCACTCTGCTGAGGCTCCCGTGCTGCCTGTCTGCAGAGCACTACTCATGGAATAAACTCATGCCTTTGCTATGCAGACCCTGAGCATCAGGTTGCTTCAAAAGGGCTGAAGTGTATTCTTCTTATCCTACAGAACTGCTGTTCTGGTCCTACTGGGTATTAGAGATCTTCCTGTACCATGACCACATCTAGGGATGATGCCATATGAAAGGATCTTTGGCATCTCCATCCTGCAAAAGAATAAACAGAGACTGTTGTGGTCTATGCTTCTTCACAGCTCACAGGGGTCGCCTGCTTCCAAGTTCTCTCCAGATGATGATACAGATTATACTAGCAGAGGACTAAATCCTTCTGCAAAACCCCTGAAAATTGAGGTGGTGGAAAGAGAGAATTGAGAACATTTCTCAGTCCAGATAAAAAGTGAGGATGACACAAAGGTAATGTGGCTTACAAAGGAATCTCAGGAGAGGTATTTGTTGAAGCTGGGCTTCAAGGGCCATGATTGAGGCCTGTATATATTAACTTCTGTGTATGGTTAATTAATCACATTTTTTCTCATTGTGTTTTTTTTCTTTCAGATTCCGTTGATGAAAGATCCTGGTTGGATTCGAAATGTCTGGACACGCAATCTAAATGTAGGAATTTAATTGTTTATTTGCTTTTTAACTCCAGTGCGTTAGGGCAGGCCCAGCTTGAAGCCCAGTGGTCTTTGGTAAAGCAGGATAAGGAGTGGCTAATTCTCACCCACCTCCTGGTACCCAGTGCAGCATGTCCAAGTGTCACTCTTTGGACACTGTATGTCACCACTAAAATGTGATATTATTATTCCTGTGAAAGGCTGGGTGGCTCTGTGAAGCTGGTGGCCCTCCTATAGGGCAAGTACTAGCAGGATAAGGACGGAAACAGCATAAAAATTTGGAAATTTGACACTTGACCTGGGAAATAAGCGCAGAGTGAACAAACCTGTGACAAATGTGAGACACAAGACATGTCCCAAGCCAGGGAAAACATGTCCAGACATTCCTGCTGCTGCTCTCCTGGAAGGCAGAGAGCACATCTGTGAGGTGGTGGTCTTGAGACACAGCCATGGATTGACAGAAGAACCACTCAGGAGAAGGAATGAGAGGGGGAGAACAGCACTTCCCACGCCAGTTATTAACTGCCACTGCTGAATGATTGGTGGAGGAGGCAAAGAGGCAGATTCAGGGAACAAACTGATGCTTTTCTAAGTGACTCTGGACTCTATTCCTCACAGTAACCTACCCTTACAGTGATGGTGGGGCAGAGTATTTAGAAGCTGATGTGTTTGAAATCACAGGTAAGTCCACAGCATTTCTACCCAGCACTAAGCAGAGCCATGCAATCACATCCGCTCAGCTGAGCTTTTGGAGCCGCTGCACAGCTCCGCGTAGGCTTCACAGATGTATTAGCCTGGGTGGAGGCAATGTTAGCATAGCTACACTGCTATCTCATGTAAATCCCACTCTGGAGGTTCCAAACAACCTACACAGTGCAGTGTAGGATATTCTCTATGGTTTCCAGAGGAACTCTTCTGATCCAGGAGCCTGTGGAGACTTGCTTGTAGCACCTCAGTGTGGGAGCTGGTTGGCAGAGTCTGGCAGCCTCTCAGTTGGGTCTGGCAGATGTAGGAAGGTATGTCAGCTTTGACAAACTGAGGATCTAACCTTCATGATGAGCTTGATATTAGCAATGTCGTGTAAACTGGACAGCTAGATAAGCCAAACAGGCAGTCTGAAATGAGGATAAGGTTGGTTGCTGTTGGCAGGGGTTGGATTTGGACATCCAATTCAGTAGCTGTGCTTTGCAGACAGAAGGGTACCTGGGAATTCAAAATGCCAGTAAAATAAACAGGGGAGGAACTCCAATTAACAAAGGACAGCATCAAATGTGAAAATTAAACACATGTGAAGAAATACTACAGATGTTATCTTCTCATTCCAAACTTTGGGAACATTCAGGTCTGCATTCAAGTGAGATTCTGAACTTTACAACAACATCTGGGTAACCAAAACATGCCACGTGAACTTGTGCTGTAATTTTGAAGGAATGGAGGATAACACATACTCGCAGTAAGATTATACTTTAAGAAGGATCAGGTTATTTGTTATTTGGGCAAAATTTTGAATTTTTTTTTAATGTATCAGTACTATGGTTTTTGTCCTAGATTTCTCATAAGCTAGTACAGAAAGACATGAAGAAGAGGAGGAGGAGGAAGAATTTTGTAATGTGGATCTGCTACGTTTAAAATCTACTCTACAGAAGGAAGATTGTGGGAAATTAGCTAACCACTAAAGATAAAAAAATCCCAGAGACTGTGCGGATAAAAGATGTGTTTGCACTAAGCTGTGCCAATGTCTGCAGAGAGAAGTTAGCAGTATGAAACAGAAAGTGAGAAAAACAAATCAGGCTGAATCTGCCACAGGAAGCAGAATTACACAGAACAAATAACATCTGACCTGGACAAGGTAGATAAGCAATAAGCATGATCCCAACCCCACGCAAGCAACACGAAAAACATGCAGGGTGAATGAACTGGGCTGTCATCTAGGGCTGCAGGGGAGGGACATCTGATATCACAGCGATGACTGCACAGGGAAACTTTTTTGTTTGTGCCCAAATTGCAGTGTGGGGGTGGAAATGGGGAAAATGGTGTCTGAAGAGTTCACATCAGAAGCAGACATGTACCTTGACGTGACTCTGAACTACCTGTGGGTATGACTTTGCTTTTGTTCTATTAAATAGGATTATTTTCTTTGTTTTCTGACCAGTCCTTTGTCTCTTCTTATACTATGGCAGAGCTTGATACAAAACACTGCTTGTCTGTTCCTAGTCTTGCTTTAAAAAAAAAAAAAAAATCTTCACCTGTTAGAAACAATGAGCAAACTCTTTGCTTGTGTAATACAGAGTTCACTGGCTTGAATGGGATTACATCGCTTTGTGTGAACTGAGCATCAGGCCCGATACTTTCAGACTCTAAACTCACTGGGATGGGAATTCTCTTTGCGCATGATACGACCAACACAATGTTGCTGACGTGCGAGTCCCAGTAAAACAAGCTGATGTTGTTTTTGTGGGCAGAAGCTGCTGGCTTTGAGAGACTGTGCATGGTATGTAGATTTGCCTGAAGGAGATAAACTGTACAGCAAACTGGAATGAGGGTAGCAGGAATGAGGCTAAGTACCTGATGAATTCTCATATTTGCATGATGGAATATGGAAATCATACAGGCCACCAGGACAAAGGCTTTCTGTCCCAGGGCATGCTGGACCTCGTAAAAAGGATTTCATTAATTTCACCAAAGTAAATGATTTAAATAGATTTACATAAAGTGCTTGTTTTAACACACACCTCTGCCATATTGATGGAACAAGCATAAATTCTTTTCAGAGTGTGTTAATTCTTGAATGTACCTATTTTTCAAAATAATTCAAACATAATGTTTTAAAAGAATTCTTGCATATATGTGCAAGTCCTGGTAAGCTTTTTTCGAAGCTTTTTCACTGTTTTTTTCAAACAGTGAACAGGAATACATGGAGACAGAATTGACCCATTTATGTAAGGACAGGATCTAAAGAGTTAGATGTAGAGCAGGCAGGGTTGATAATACATTCATTTATAGTAGCTTAATAATGAACTAACTAAAATTGTTTCAGCTTTCTCAGTTCAACATTGAATTACATTTCCTTCTAATGGATCATTGCCTCCTGAGAGCCAATCAAATACATCATACTTTGTCACCAGTTAACATAGATATAATAAACCCCCCTTAAAGACAGGTGTGTTTCGCTTGCAAAAACTGTTGTGCATTTTGACTTCAAGACTCTTTTATACTGAAATTTTCATTAGATTAAAATTTTAATTTTTGCTCAGCTTTCAACACAATGGCAGAAATCAGAGAAAAAGAAATGCTTTTTTTTCAGCCATAGACTATAGTTCCTCCACTGGTTAATATACCCTTTGTTGCACCAAATCTAACTTTAGTTCAAATAATTATTTTTAGACTGATGGAGATGAAACACTGTTTATTTTTAGTTCAAAAATAACATTCATTTCTATGTTCAGGGATTTTTAGTGCTATAACACTTCTGGAGAGACTACACTCATTTTGACACAGAGGATTTCAAGGGAAGGATTTACTGAATTACCTGGAACACTTCTGCCACTCACAGATATTTGAACATGAAACTGACATAATGTACCATTTTCATGATTTTCCAAACTGAGTCACATCTATTAACTGTATTAGCACTCCAGATTTATAAAAATTAATCTAATAAATCATAAAAATAAAGCTAATTTCTCAGGTAATATCACATAGATATGCATGTCCTTACAGAAGATGTAAAGAATGACAGCAGCTAAAAAACAGAAATAAATGACAATATTCCTGCTTTAACACAACTGACTTAGAGGTTCCAGTTAGAGTTTTATACAAATTCTCAGCCTAAACCAGGGGAACGAACTGCTTAGATAAGAGAAGGAATGCAATAAACACACTTATTTACTGATTATTTCCCAGGCTTGATGCAAATAATTAAAGATAATTTATTGTCTTATGACTGCATGTTCAGGATTTAATTCTGTGCCTTAGCTTGTTCCTAGGATTTTCACACAATTTTGATTATTCACTTTATCAATAACAATATATTTTCAAGAACAAAACAGCCAACAACATTAAGTCAGCTTTTACAGCAAACAAGACTGAAAAGATTATTTGCTTAAGCAAAATATGGTTTTAAACATTGTCATTGTTCAATATAGATCAAATTCTATCTGATAAAAATTTATCACAAGAATTCAATGGATGATTGTACTTTTAATTCAAAACAAGCACAGTCCTTGGCTCAAACTGTAACCACTAAAATTCCCAATAATGGAATTAAAAGGAAAATGCTTTTAAGACAGATTATCTCAAGCCAGTATCTCACCTCTCCCCCCGAATCACCCAATACAGAGTCTTGAGGTTAAAGATCAGAGAGATCTGAAATCCGTGCTGCCAGATTAAGGTGTCTTCAAATTTGGCACAGAAGAAGGAATGAGAGGACAGTGTGGAAAGATCTTAGGGCCAGAGCTCCCTCGTGCCTCACTGTTACAGAAAGCCCTGAGGAGGGAAAGCAGGAGACCTTCAGGTGGAGGCACAGGACCCATACCTGCTGCAGAGGTTGAACTGGGAAAAGCACCCTTTAAAATGTTACACACAGTTGTTAAAAAAATTGCTCTAACCTGTTTATATTCTATCACTTCAAATATTCAAGAAAATTGACAATTAGTGAGAGGGGAAAACACAAAGTAGTAAAGAGTTGCATTATCTCTCTGGCTTATTTACAGCAAAAGTAGTAAATCTTTTTTACTTTGGATGAAGGGATCAAGATGTGAGCTCTTGGGCAGTATCTGCAGAAGCCACCCCCATCAATTCACTGGTGAGGGAGACAACAGAGTCTGCTTCTCCTCCTGACAGGCTGCTCACAATCCTCCATCTGCCTCTTTCTTGAGGGGAGATTAAAACCCTTTTCATGCAGTTTATATGACAGCCAGAACTAATTACAGTACCTGGGAGAGTACAGAATTATCTCACTTCAAAGTCAAGCAAACCTTCTTGTAATGCCAAGCCAGGGACAGAGTGCCCCTGCATTCACCAGGAGCACACAGAGCACAGTCCCCTCTACCCTGGTCTGCACAGACGTGAAGAATTTTTCTGTCACAGAGAGAAGCACCAAATATTGCTACCTGTATTATAAAACACATTTTAGATACTTCACTCTCTCCATGGAGTTATAGAATGAACTTCAAGATGAGCTATATTAGCACTTAATTCTTAGCCCACCAGAAGGAAAAGCTTCACACAAAATATCTGTTAATCATCTTATTATCATGGGTGCAGCTGTTACATCTGTGCTACCTACAGTTTGCCTGGTAAGGTGGAAACAACACAGTGAACTAATCAAGGTGCTCAGTTTTAAAACCCCCAAGGAATAACTTTCAGAACCTGTTTGCAAGGATAATTTCATATTGCTAGGCAGTCTGATTTAGAAATTGCAGATATGAGGCTGAGAGAAAAGCAACAAATTTCTCAACAGAAGGAATTGGTTTCCAAATACCCTTTTCCTCTTTGGGATTAAGATTGCCATTTTAGTTTCCAAGCATTGCAGGTACTGTGAAGTAAAGATTATACCCTGGGAAACAGACCAGCTTTGTTTGAAGTTCTCAAAGCATGTTTTGTACTATTTTGTTCTGAACAAATAATACTGATGGTTTTGGTTTGCTGTGCTTTGAAAACAGTGTTCTGGGCAGAAGCTTTGCTGGTTATGTCTAGATGTATTGGGCTGATGAAAAGCTAGATTTTGGCTTGGAAAGCATTTCTGTCCACAACAGGATGGAGGGGTTTTCCATGGAGTTGTGTATGATCTCTCATTTCTTGTATGTGTGTGCACTTAGAGACCAGTGTGTATTTTGCCTGAGCAGAACCTGTAGGTTTGTGTTTGAACAAGCACATGCAGGAATTGTGGTCTTGGCTGAAGAAAGAACATGTTGATGATTTCACTGTTACATCCTTAATCTCATACATCACAATTGCTTTGCTTTATCAGGGCTCAAGCTTTTCTAAGCTTTTAAAGATTATATTTAGAGAGCTCAGCTGTGGCTATTTAGAGATTTGGAGCTAAATTGCTTTCTGATGAGACTGGACTGGTACAAGTGTACCTCCAGCAGGGTTGATATATTTAGCCTCTCTTGTTCCTAATTTAAATACTCTTACACTCTTCTGCTTTTACAATGTTTGGATCATAGGAATCAATAGAAGGCTCTGTTTCTCAGTAGCCAAGTATTTTGTAGCAGAGAAATGAGTTTTGACTGGGGAAAGAGCTGCCAGGATATAAAGGAAGCATTGAGGTTTTCATGGGTTTGCATGGTTGGATGTGGATCTAGAGGAGGAAGAAAGGCTCTTTTGAGAATTTTCATCATCAAGACTTGTTATATTCTGAAAAGCAAGAAACGACTTGTCTGGTTGTTCATTTGCTACAGATCTCTCTTTTGTTTGTTTTTTTTTTTTTTAGTGAGGGGGAGGAAAGGGTGTATCTGTCACAAAACCAAGTCCAAAAGTACTTGGTTCAAAATCAAATTTGGTCATGCAATGCGCTCACAGATGGAATGAGAGATGTTATCATTACAGATGAGCATTTTGGTACATGATCAGTGCTTCCTGCCCTGCCTCTAATTCCAGCTGCAACAGTTCCTGGAAAATTGCAATCCCACTTTTGATCATTTGACAAAATAATCCTCTCAGTTTTGATTTTCACTGGTCACTGCCCTGCCTTATTGTTGATAGAAATTTTAAACTACTTCTGATGACTTCACAGCCCTCCTGAGGATGATGTAATCATCTCACCTCTTAACACAGAGGTCAAAGAAGAAAGATAAGAAATGATGCCAGAAGTGTATTGGCTGTCATGTCCAACTGTCAGCAAATGATTACAATGCTCAGGAACTGTGATGATACAGAATGCAAAATCCTAAAGTTAAAGCTGTCACACTGCAAGGAGCTCAAAGCAAAAGCAGCAGCACAGTCAAAACTGGCAACAAGTTATAGTCAAGGCAGGGGGGAGTGTTTTAGAAAAAAACAACTAAATAACATCTACCTGTACTTTTAAAAAATGTTCTCAAATCAATCAAGCATTTGGAGGCAGATTTAATGCCAGTATTTACATGCTACAACACCCTACACTACTGTACCTTCAAATGAAGGGTGAAATGAAGTACTAGATAACTGGACTTGAAGGAAAAAGGAAGAGAAAAAGAAAGGGGGAAAAAAAAAGTGAACCAGACAGAATTCAGTAGATTATCAGAGGCAGCTGTAGGTACTGTATAAAAATATCTACTTATGTTAGGAGATAAATTTCTTTGTTAGGATGGTGGGATGTTTAATCAGGTAATTACAGAGTCAGTCAAACTGCTTTTTGATGTTTACAAAACTGGAATAAAACTAGTTCAACTCTTAATTTATATTGCCTGAGCTGCTCTCAGTTTATTACTTATAAAAAGAATGTCAGCATGACTCTAGAGCCATCTTTGCTTATGAGTTAATTATAAATTAAAAGCTAAAAGCTCATCTTTTCTATTTACTGAATAATTTTACCTGCACCTTGGGCATGCATTAACAATTGCAGTCATTCATAACTCAGGTACTGTGTGCTGACCATCAATCCTAGTTTTAGTGTGGGAAAAGCCAGACATTACTACTAAAGAACAGTGGCTTGAATGGTTATTTTGCTCACTGGCAACATCATTGTTAGGAAAATCTAGTGTCCCAAGATAGAATTGAAGGCTTTTTTTCTGCCTTGCATGGACTTACATAATGTTTTCTAGGTATCTGTTCTTGGATTTTATTGAACTCTTCTGTGCCTGTAGACTCTTTTAAAACCCACTTTTACTAATTTACAGAAGACTACACAGCTCAACTTTCCTCTTAACTGTATTTTCATAGTAACTATGAGCCCAGATTATAGGCTAGAACTCCACTTGTGCCAGAGCTGTACAAACACAGAGTAAATACGTAACCTATCTTTGAAACAAGAATCAAAAGGTAGGTAATAATGAATTAATGTAAATTGTCCATCAAAGGAATAGAAAGAAAAACTTCCATAAGCAGGTCCTTCAAAATTTTGTGGACAGTTTTAGATCAAACCTTGGTAAACAAACATCTGTTGACTAACAATGCCGCCAGAAAGAAACCTGTCAAGGGGGAAATCTTTCAGGAAGAAAACAGTAATACTTCAGAATTTCATAATTTCTGAGTGTGTTTTGGAAATGACACTGTCAGGGACTTTCTTTTTGCTAGGACTGTACTCCCTCTGCCAGCTAGTCTGTGGGTAACTCCAGATTATTTTTTAGGAACCATCCCTGACCATACTATCCTCCAAACTCTGCACTGGGCTGAGTCAAATCCACAGCCATGATCATGCTAAGACTTGGACAGTATCAAAGTACTGGTTATGTACTATCCTCTAGATACAACTAATTGAGGAGAACAGTTATGAGCTGAAGTGCAGCACAAGTAAGGATTTCAGAATGAGTTGGCAGAGGTTGTTCGAGGGAAGTAATCTGAGGAACATCACACTGCACACTGGTCATACCATGAATAAGAACAGTGAAAAAGCACAGAAGGATGGTGCTCTGTTGTTAACTGAAGCTCACTGTTGCTGTGCAAGCATTTGGCACTTCCCACAGCATCTTGTGTGTATCATGGCTGTACTTACTCTGCTCTATAGGAAGATAAAACATGACCTTGCACATGGAACCATTTAAAATGCAGAGCATTATTCTTTGGGCTATTTTACATCAAGCAACAGATGGTTGAACATGATAAGTAGCTAAACACAATACAGTACTTCCAAAAATGAGAATCTAGCTTCTGGATTTCTGAAAGAAGCATGAAAGGGTGGGTGTTGTCAAGACTGTGGAAAGACAGTGTTTTTGACTCAGTATGTTATGATCATGTTTTGACTTTAGCATAGTAGTAGAAGACCATAGTGGACCAATATGTTAGAAGAGTCCTCCCACAATATGGGATTGTATTCCACACAAATGTGGTGGGCAGAGCATTGGTAGGATCCACAGTCAACACAGATAAAGCTTCTTGTATTAACAGGCATGGGATTATTTACCAGCATTTCTCATGGCCTACTGACTGCTCACTGGCAAGGGATTAGATATGAAACGCCTGGGAAATGAAACTGCAGGTATTTCTTGCTGCAGTTGTGTATTATTTTCTCTTTAGGACTAAGTATACACCCTTGTTTGTCATGCCTGGGCACAAAATTCTCTTCATTGACTTTTCTGTTCTAAAACTGAAGTGTATTTATTAGTGTACCTGTGTAACTGGGAATGGAGCAGAGAACAAGAGGCAGGGATTGGAATCTGTGAGTTTGCACTGGGTCCTAGTACCGAGTGGCTCTGCCATAGCTGTGAGCTGTACAAAGACTGGCCAACATGGAGAGACAGCTAAGAGAGCTATAGGAGGAAGATTTGTCTCAGAAACAATTTGAAGGATTACAATCGGGTGACGACCTGGAGAGGATTCCACTGGGATTGTTTTACAGTGTAACCAGAAATTTAACACTAATGGAAGGCTTAAGTGCTAATTACTTGACAAGGTACTCTTCTCATGCTTCAGCTGCATAGACGTTTCGGGGACTTCAACACGCAGATGCAGGAAATCTAGCTTTCAAAAATTTGTTTTCAGGCCTAAAACCAGCAGAGTGCTCCAATCATGACCTTCGATCCTTTCCCCCCCCCAACCCCTTTTCTTCTTTTTGTGTCTATTCTTTGTCATCTCTTTCTCCCCCTTGTTACTCTGTTTCCTGTTCATTTGTTTTGCACATAGCACCACCCTCTCCCGAGTTCTGTAAACAAGACTTCAATCAGGCCTGAAAGATTCCTTCATCAGTTTATTTTTAGCACGGACATCACCTTCCCTTTTCAGCTGTGTAAGGCGCTCAGTGTAAAGTGAGGTTACAATACGGGTTTATATGCAAGGAAACCACTATCAGGTGGAAAAGCTTTATTTCATCGCGTTTATTTAAAGTGATAAAGTGTCTGATGCTGAAAGACGTGTTCCCGATGGCGATGAATGTTAGGCTCTGCTAACCCAAGCGACGCCTATCACGGACCTGCCTTGGGTCAGCCTGGGCTGAGCGATTCCCTTCTCTACGCTCCGTTTTCCCCATCGAGGAACCTGACTCGCCCTCGGGATCACCCCACACCACCGCGCCACCGCCCCGCCCCGTCCCGCGGCGGCTGCGGCAGCTCCGGCCCCGGCGCGGCGGGGCGGGGGCACAGCGGGGG